>JANFAE010000642.1:0-49081 GCA_024613145.1 Pisolithus marmoratus | reverse complement strand
GGGTACTCCGATAGCAGAGAACGTGTGAGTTTCTCGTTTGCGTGTAGTGTCGGCCCCATCGTTGTTGACCCTTTCTTCACATCGAAAGCGAAACGAGGATACCAAGGTGCTGGTGTTCCATGCTCAACAGGAAGCTGCAGATCGGCGGTACAAGTAGACTCTGAAGTCACTTTTGACACACTGGCAAAGTGAATGAATATTAATCAGGTCTATTCACTGGGCTGGCATTCCACCATTTGGCACTTGTGCGTAACCTGTCTGTGGATGTGCGTAACAGAAAGGAAGTGCCAACGGTCTACATTTACGTACTTCCCCAGCTACGATTCTGATCGCAACTGTTCAAACTTGATCCAGCAGGATAATAATGCCTCCAGTGGTAGGTTAGATGAATATTTGTTTTGTCATTTCCCCTATGGAGGCCGCGGCCTCAGGCCAAGCCGAGTCATCATATAGGGCTTGGCCCGACTCGCGGCACGGCCTGGGATTTCTTGGCCGCGAGTCGTCAAAAGCCGAACCGGGCGTAGACAACACTAGCTAGGATGGACAATGCTAATAGTGTAAATACTTGACCACTATCGCTGTCGAGGCCCGACTTGCACTTCAGTATCCCCTTTTTGAGTGCACAAGTACATCCCATTGCCGGGGGCAGGATAAGATTGGATCGGAAACCTGTAGAAAAGGGCTGTAGGCAGCCTCAGTAGTGACTCAACTACTATGTATATTAGATGTACCTGTAGGCAGCTACAGGGAATCAGTAAGCTAGTCTACTGTAGGAATGTATATGCTTACCCTCAGTAGTGACTCAACTACTGAGGATACAGTACCAAAAATGTACTACAAAGTGCGCTCTAAGCGCTTATGTAAGCAAGTAATAACTCGCACCAAATTACACATCACCCAGGGGTGATTCAATCTCCAACAAAACCCTGGCAACGCTGAACACGTCACAATGGTATAAACGTTCCCAACCCGGAGGCCGCAAACCGGAACCAGGCACAATCCTAAAGCATCATGTGACCAAACTTAACCGAGGGGTCTTGGTAGATGCAGCCAGTGTTGTTGAATTTGTGTCATTCCCCAACCAAACGGCCCACCACATTGTAGGCCCATGGATACAAAATGTTCTGTTGTGTGCTGCCTACAACTTGGACATGTTCAACGGACTGGCGCAAGGCGTAGCTACGAAATGTAATAACGTGTGTACCTCGTCAGCCCCCACTCTGAAGACACCCAATCAAATTACATAATGCAACCCATTCGAGTTCGTCTGTTCCCTCGAGTCCCGTGAAGATTATCCGCTCGAGTCGACCGACGGACAAGGTTCGTCCAAGTCAATTTGTATCAATCTGGACTGCTTATCGTGCTTGCGCAGACTCTCATAGTTGTGTTACTAAAGGGTATCTGCCGCGCACATTCGCTCAGGTTAGGTTCCATGGCCCCAAATCTAACAGAATTGTGAAATGTCAATGTACGTCCGTCAAAGATTAATGACCATAAACTAAAAAAATTATCGCTGTCTGGTGTCACTATCCTACCAAAGAGGGAGCATTAATAGCCGAATATCACCGCCATGATTCGATCACGTTCGCAAACATGTGGGAGGGGACATAGACGTTGCCGTCTTCGCGACCCTGAGTGGTATGGAGCAGCTTGTCCATATATCAGACGCCACCTTCGTAAAAAGAAACACAAGAAGTCCAGTGGTCTCACGCACTATCTTGATGCTGTAGGTTCCGAGTGATGGCGGGTAAATGGTCTGGCAGAATGTTACGCCACCCAGTAAGTTTTATGTCGTCATTCCCCGCTCTTAGACTGACCGTTGTCGGTCAGCGTCGAAAGGGGAGATCAATAACAATAGAGGAATTCCAGCCATCGTCTTTCCAACTTCATATTCAACAAGGTTCTATGGTGGCTCGGTGACAGGTAATAGTCAGTTAGATATGACTAAATTGACATTGATGCAGACCTCTTAGGTCCAAAATGTGCTGCCAACTTCTTTATTGATCCTTATACGAGACCTGACACGGAGTCCCTTTCCCGCACCCCTTCCTTTTTGTTTTCATCGGGTGTCATATGTTGTGCCCGCACAGCATGGATGCACAATACTCAGCACACGTGTCCCTCGGCTGATTGTGGGTAACTGGAAGACCAGACGCCCATGTCAATTCCATAAAGGCGCGTGGCGTGGACGGCATGCAGCCTCTTGACTGGTTCTCCTAAGGCATTCCGCAGCCATAACGCACACTGAACGTCTACGGGGCAGCTAGCAAGCCATACGATGTCGTATCTCTTCATTGTTGCTTTCCTTCTGGTCGCACCCACCCATGCTCTCACCACGCGTCAGAGCATTACCGGTCTCACCACGTCCCAGATCAATTCCTATACACCGTACACTTACTATGCGAGTGCTGGGTACTGTACCGCTACTCAGACACTCGCCTGGAATTGTGGCAGTATGTCTCACCTATCTTCCATATACTTTGCAAACTAACACGTGTCTTGCTTGGCTTGTAGCCAACTGCCAGGCTAATTCCGGTTTCGTACCTGTTGCCTCTGGGGGAAACGGTGACTCTGTTCAGTACTGTAAGTATCCCGTTTCATTTTTACATGCGGGAGGATCCATGGGAATACACTATTAGGGTATGTCGGATACGACCCTTCGCTCAGCACTGTGATCGTCGCGCACCAGGGAACCGACACCTCCAGATGTATGTTCTCTTGCACTTATTGAATCTTATTTGGCCTGACGATTCGTTCCGATTGCGCAATATAAGTTTACCTCTCATTACCGATGCTAACCTCGTCATGGCGAGCCTCGATTCTTCGTTGTTCCCCGGGATCCCCTCAAACATTGAAGTCCATGATGGCTTCAAGAATGCACAAGCATCGTAAGTTCCCCGTTGGCGTCATACTTACTCAACATCATCAATGATATCTCCCATAACATAGAACCGCAACACAGGTTCTCACGGCTGTGCAAACGACAATGTCGAAGTACGGGACAACGACAGTTACCTTGGTTGGCCATTCCCTGGGTAATTGATTGCGTCGTACCATGGCGTACAGACATTTTTCTCACGCCGTCGTCTTCTGCAGGGGCGGCGATAGCCCTCTTGGACTCGGTCTACCTGCCCCTTCACCTCCCTTCAGGCACGAGTTTCAAAACTATTACGTACGGTCTTCCCCGGGTAAATTTTCTTCCAACCTTCACTTCGTGACATGCTAGGCTGACACATTCATAGGTCGGTAATCAAGCTTTTGCGAACTATGTGGACGCCAATCTTCACCTCACCCACATCAATAACAAGGAGGATCCAATCCCGACGCTCCCTCCGACGCTCCTCGGTTTTGTCCACCCCGCCGGTGAGATCCACATCGAGGATTCTGGGGAATGGGCTGCATGCCCTGGACAAGACAACCCGAGTACCCAATGCATCGTTGGCGATGTGCCAACGATCCTGCAGTGGAATGAATCAGACCACGATGGTCCCTATAATGGCATCGAGATGGGTTGCTAGTTGTGAGTACTTGTTTTACTGTGCAAGGGTAGTATGTATAGTGGTGAAGGGCGAGAGTGAGCACTGGAGTATAGACATGTAATCATTTCTAATGTTGCCATACAAGTGTAAACCTCTCGAGTCGACTGGTTTGGAACCCAGGCCTATAGATGTATTGACAATCTAGATACACACCCCTCATCCAGCCGTGACATGTATCGGTGATCGTCAGGAAACAGTCTCGCAGGGATCTGCCAGCTACATTCTGGACTGCTTGAACGTTCTGGTATGTCGTGCGGGTGCTAGCGACTGCGGCGCGTTGACTGCATGCTGGTGCCGGCCGCACATAGGATAGAGTTCCTATCTTGCGCGCCACATGATGGGGAAGAGTAATAACGGACTGCACGGTTTTTCGCTTGACCCGCAGGCTTGCACTCCTTTAACAGTTGGGCTGATTCCTCCTTGTAGATTATCATAGATTCAGGTTCAAACTTCCTATTCTTGACCTATTTCTGATTGGGTACTGCAAGTCCAAAACAGAGCAGTACAATACTCTGGCCCGGCCCGACGGGAGCGAGAAAGTTGAAGCCAACCAAGTTGAATGTCAGTTTCACGTCCTGTAGGCCATCGACGGGGTCCGACCAACTGCTCAAACATTCTGAACGTTCATCACCGCGTCATATGAGATCTCCCAGATGGTTTCACAACAGTTCCCGCACGTGCACTGTGTCAATGTCAGTTTACCCTACTATGATGGCATCTTTGACAAGATCTCTCGAAGGAACAGCAGGAACGGTCTCCATTCGACATGTTTGTGCACACTGCAGAAGCTACAGTTCATGACATCGATTATAACCATACACACACGCGATTCATATTACAAAGGGGTTATGCTTGACTTCGGGAATGCGAGTTCCCCTCTGCCCATGCAACACGACGAAAAAAACTTCTGGTCATCAGCGTAAAGTGTTAGAAAGTAAATAGTGCAGTCTACATCCAGGGTAGCGAGTTCCAGGACCAACCGTAAAATAAAACCGCCCCAAATCAGAAACAAAATTGACCATTGTCAACGGATACGTAGCAATTGTAGTTATACTCATTGAGGAAGCAGGGAGCTGATGTAGGGGTAGAGGGTGGAGATGGTGAAGGCAGGGGTGGAGGAGTTCTTCGAAGTGGTGAACTCATGGGGGGTGAAGAAGGGTATGTCGTACAAGGTGAGCGGAAGAAGGTGGGATGAGGCTGGTTACTTCCGTGACTGTAAATCGACTCGGGCGTGGTCACAGCTGTTTTCAGGTGTTAGACCCCGAAAATGTGTTACTCATACAGGAACTCACGAGATGTCGATTCCTCGTCAGGTATAGGCAAGTAAAGTTCGGGAAGTACAAAGTTAGGCGCACTGGGGAGAGAATTAAGAGCCTGGACGACGGCAGTTTTATCATGTTCAGTGCAGACATTTGGTATGACAAATCCGATCACGGGTTCGTTTTCTGATATGTCTACGAATAACATCGCAAGTACCCGCCATCAGATGTATGAGTATGTACAACGATATAATTCATACCTCCTACCGGAACGACACTACTTGGGGGTACTGCGTAAACTTGCCTCAAACTTTTAGACGTGCTCTAGAGGAACGTCAAACAGATAATCAAATATATAGATTTGCCTCACGTGGGACACCGAGGGTACTGTGTTGACGAAGTCACGGTTCACAGAGATTACGTCCTGCTGTTCCCGAACCCTTCGTAAGGTAAGAACACAAGCTGTCAGACGCATTCTCACACCTCGGGCTGGAGTTTCGTGTTGCTATGGAGGGCAGCGCAGCGTTTTCCACATTTCCGAACCAGTTCGTGTATGATATCCAAGTCGTCCACAGTTGCCTGGATAAAGAGACTGGCTTCCTCCGACACGTATGCAGGTCTTGCAAACAGAAACCTATGACCGTAAGTTCGCCGAATGTCTGATACCGAACCAAGTTCTTCGGTGACTGCCACTATCGACTGTGGGCACATCAAAACTGGTGAATTCTGGCCATGAGCTCGGTGATTGGATGGGACCAAGTAGCTTATGTAAGGATGTGTGATTTTTCCAGTAACATTATTTCCAAGAGAGTTTTGTCTTCCCTCCCAACCTCATTTCAACGACGTGGGTGATCTTATGGAAGGCAATCCAGCTCCCTCAAGTTTTCCCTGACAATCATCCTACCTTCAATGCCGTTTCTCCGCCTGTTCATGGCTGGCTTATGTCTACCAGTTTCGTTTGGGAAGAGTTCATTATCATCATATTCGTGATATCTGGACCGGTTCATTTGGCCTCATGATGTTCTGTTGCTTCCATCGCACTGCCTTGATTGAATGGGATCCAGCTGACTGCCACGTGTTGGCATGCACTAGCTGACAGGGGGGTGGCAAATCCAGAGCTGGTATCACACAACCCTGTGGCTCTTGGGAACGTGAAATCCTCTTTCAGCCGATTTGAAGCCCTTGAAAGATAGTATGTTCCAGGAAAATCGCTATGCGGAAGGGCCCATTAAATCTGTTCCTGACTTCGCCGCAAGCTCATGTCAGCCTACAGCCCATGCCAATGCATCACTCGCAACATCATATGCTCTCAATATCAATGCTCGTGCCCATTATCCTCATGTGTCCAGTACATATACATAATACTAGTAAATGCCAAAATATACGAAGAAACGCTACTATCAACACTTGCAAAGCGATGAAACAGCAGGTACTTCAGCACTTAGCATCTTGCCGTGTTGTGTCAGAGTGCTTCGAGCACCAAAGGCATCCAAAACACGCTGGCGCAAGTGCATAGCCTAATTCGGTCATGCTGCTGATAGTAGGGGGAAAAAAAAACTTTCATGATGCGGTCACCTAATAAAGCGAGCCGAATATCACAAATATCATGATAATGAACCATGCAAAGCCCATCGTGATGCCTGTCCTTCCCCATGTACTGTTTCCGAACCAGACTGCACCGAGACATCCAGTGACAGATGTGAGTCCGGAAATGAACAAGCAGAGAAAGGGCATGGTCAGCAGTGTAATCGTCAATGCAAACTTCAAATTGTTGGATTGCATTTCCTGTATGCGAGGCATGAGACGGCATCAGCAACATAACAGTGGTAAGAAGCCATCGGGATAAGGAAAGAGAGGCTGAGACACACTTTGACTGTAACAGGTCGCAGAGTATTGATGAACGCTAAGAGACCAAGACTGCTCAGAACAGACAATGTTGCAGAGACACCGCCAGATAATATACACAGATACGGAAATGGGTGGGTCCAATTTGCGATATTTGTCGGACCACTAGTGGTCAGGAATGATGCACATGTGCTGCGGATGTACACTGAGGGACGAGTGAGGGGGGGCGAACCATGAGGATGGGAGTGAGACGTACCCTAGCGTCAGAGAGGCAATGACATTAATATTAGACGTTCGATCGACCAAGAGCCCCTTCAGTTCTTTCCACTGCACATCATTGTCCTGTTCAATGATCTCCAAAAGCCTCTCCAACGATGGAGTTCCAATTAGAACTAGATATATGACTGATAGCAGTGTCGAGAATTCCGAGAATAGACAATGAGAAAGTGGGTGACAAGAAGGTAAGAGTTGTGAATCTATCATGCACGACTGCGAAATCGTTTAGGGATGGTACTATTGTCTTGGTTCAAAGCATTTATCCTGGAAATGTCTGATGTGATTCTTGATTTGTGGTCCCCCGGCATGACGAAGGGAAACCGAGAGAGAGGTCAAAGGGACTATGGAGTGGACTGGTGTTGAGGGATGTGTGGAGAGAAGTTTCCATAGCCAGAGCCTGTTCCTCTTGTACATAAGTGCTATTGGATCAGACCATGCCTGGCGCAATGAGGCACAGAGAATGACAAGAGTTAAGCACTATGGGTGCTCATACCAGGGCTATACAGTGACTCAAAAAACTGTCCAGATGTTTGCCACTTTTTCAAAGATTGGCCTGTAACTCTGTCCATACTTATCTATAAATCATGAAAAAATAGGGGTAGATAGCCATTGGTCAGGTGATCATGGATGCCAAATATGGTTATGTTCATGTGACCCAATCTGTTACAATTAAATCCACAATGGCAAGTACTCATCCAGACAGTTTTTTTGCAGGTGGTTGGAAGTGTGGAGATGGCTGTGGCTGTGTTGAATTATGGTGTGGCTGTGCTGAATTTCAACAAATTAATATAACTCTGTTATGAATATACATAATGTAGAAAAGGGCTGTAGGCAGCCTCAGTAGTGACTCAACTACTGTATATATTGATGTACCTGTAGGCAGCTACAAGGTATCAGTAAGTAGTCTAATATGAATGAAGTATGTGCTTACCCTCAGTAGTGACTCAACTACTGAGGGAACAGTATGAAAATCATACTACTAAGTGCGCTCTAAGCGCTTATGTAAGCAACCTTAACTCGCACCTAAGTCAAGCATTACAGGGGAGATTTACAATCTCCAACACATAAATCAGGTGCAACCTCTGGACATTATGCTCCCTATTGATATGCCACTTACTCTTTTCACCTAACCGACAGGGGTTCTCACGTGTGCGGACTTTCTATTTCTTTTCATTTCCTTTCCTCTTGTACTTGAGACGCATCTCTTGATGCTTACTCAGTTATGTTTCCCTTTATAGACTCTTACTATACGCCATCTCTTATATGGCTTCCCTTCCCCTCAATTGGTCTTCTCCAATCAACGCGACTCAATGCTTCCTATTTCATATTTCCACACGTTGAGTCACTTTCCCCTTTTGGACTACAATGGGATATGCGTGATGTGTTCTTCACACAAACACGTAGCAATGCCCCCTTTCTCAGACTCGTTTCCTTTCCTAGGGAATACCCCATACCCCATGTACTCATCTTGAGTCATCTTCCTAGTTTGGACCATGTCACGATGCGTCTTTGATGCGTATATGCATACACATCCAAACACTCTCGAGTAGTATATATACCCATAGGGACATGGATGTATTCCTTAGCTTTTAGCTACCTTGCAACCAGGCTAGCTTCTCTCTGACAAATACTACCTCAGAACTGCGAGCTTGGCCATAGGAGGGGTAAAACTATTAAGCCCTCAAGGTCAACCCAGGAGATATTGCAAGAGCAACGACACCCTTTGCCTCATTGCCAACACTAGTCGATTTCGGCTGGTGAGATATCCCTGTGCGTAACAAAAGCTAAAAGCTAGTCTAGCGACTTTAACGCAACTCCCTCGAGAACTTCGAAGCCCTCTTCAAAGTCTTCCTAGGTCGACAATTGTCCCTAGCGAAGTCTCGAGTTCACAACCCTGAAGAAGTAGATTGATCGACTACTTTCTTCATCTTCTACGAGGAACATCCTTGCGGCGGTCCCGCTGGCCCTCTAGAAGACTTCCAACTCGGACACTCGGAACAACTGTGGGAATTACCCCAGCTGTTGTCCACCTCAATCAACATCTACCCCTTCCATTGTCAATGTGTCTTCACACTTAGGCAACAACCCTCCCGATCCTCAGAGACCACCCTCTGCTACAGGATCGACCACTTGTAAATTCTGACCCCTGGTTCCTAGCAAGAAGGGACAACAAAAGCAGAAGGAGAAACCCTCTGGAATGTCTGCTTTACCCCTTCGCCGAGAACCTTCCACCTCTTCATCCCGATATCACCCTTACGCCGCCAAGGCGTCTCCTACTTCCCTGAAACAAACCTCACCGGTAGCAGAAGCCATAGCTCTCACAAGGAAAGCTAGCAGCGCTACTCAGAGAGGCACCCCTTCGTTCCTTGAGAATCCTTACGGAGTCTTTACAACTGCCTTAGGACTAGGAACACTCCCCATGGAACAAGAACCACAATTTGCTCCTGAAAGGGAAGAAGACTCTTCTTCGCTTGGAGCCAACTTTCTGGATTCTCATCAAGAAATCCACCCCGCATATCAAGATATCGACATGGGAGAACCATTTGCAGGTCAAGTGGACGTACCCATCACACAACTTGTGGACTGGTACCGCGACCAATTCAAAAGCAAAGTGGACTTCAAGATCCCATCGAAATCCAAAGACCCTGGAGGCTCTGGAGGAGGTTCCAAGGAGAAAGGACAGGAACACGACTCTTACTCTGGAGCAGGGCACAAGGAACTGAACCTGAATCGACCACGAGAGTATGATGGAAACCACGCTACCTACGACGCATGGTTGACATCCATCAAAACCTATCTGGGTATCAACTCTCATGTGTATCGGACAGTGGAGCAGAAGATTGGCTTCACTTTGTCATTCATGACAAAGGGATCGGCCCAAGCTTGGGCAGAGAACTACGCCAAGAAAAATCTTCTCCTCGACGCTATCTGGATCACAGATTCATGGGCACAGTTCCTTTCAAAATTAGACCTTATGTTCAAGGTTGGGGATGTGTCGCAGATGGCATTACTCAAACTCTCTTTGATTCAACAAGGGTTGAGAACCCTCGAAGAGTACATCACCGACTTCCTCAACGCTTCGAACAAGGCCAAGTTATCTGAGACAAGCCCTGAGGCCAGAGTCTTCTTTGGAAGAGGCCTCAAACCTGAGCTGAACGAGTGGATCCTTAAAACCAACTCCTGCCTGACAACCCCAGCAGAATGGATTGCAGCTGCTTCAGCCGCTCAAACTGCTCTCTCTCAACTTCGCCTATTTACGGGTCGCCAAACGAAAGAAGACCAACACATCCTGGGACAAAACATTACGAAGTCTCATTTCAACCATGCACCTAATCGAGATCCTTATGCAATAGACATCGATTGCCATCAAAACTCTGGTGGACCTCCGAAGAAGTCCTGGAACCAGAAAGGCAATCAACGATCATGGATCAGAGAGATTACATGCTGGGGATGCAACGAGGTTGGTCATCACAAATTGGAGTGTCCAAAAGAGGGACATTCTCCAAATCGAGAAGATCGACGGAAGAAGATCTGTCAATTACTTCAAGAACTTCAAGAAGAAGAAGAAGCCGAGTCTATTGTAGAAAAGGGCTGTAGGCAGCCTCAGTAGTGACTCAACTACTGTATATATTGATGTACCTGTAGGCAGCTACAAGGTATCAGTAAGTAGTCTAGTATGAATGAAGTATGTGCTTACCCTCAGTAGTGACTCAACTACTGAGGGAACAGTATGAAAATCATACTACTAAGTGCGCTCTAAGCGCTTATGTAAGCAACCTTAACTCGCACCTAAGTCAAGCATTACAGGGGAGATTTACAATCTCCAACACACCCCCTTAAACTCCACTGTATGATTAGGTAGGGGTGAAGGATATAGAACTCGAAAGAAATAGTATACCAAACATTTGAATAAAAATGAGTATATGTGCTGCAAGTGCAGCTTCGAATCCGTGTGGAGTACGATCGTTGTTTGGTTGTGTTTGCCACGCCGCGTTGTGGCAACTTCCCGTTTCGGAATCCGTTTGGTGAGTGCGCGTCCTCCTGCCTTGTACCATGATCGCGGGGCCGCCGTTTCGAATGTAGAACGTTTGTTGATGATTCGCGTCCGTCCAGGAGGTATCCCATGTCGCCAATAAGTGTTAGCAATGTTCCAGAGGCATTTCGAGAGGTGGCGAGAGGGCGAAATGGGAATGATAAGCAGCATGAGGCGCTTGCAGCCTCTTGGACCGGATTTACTGACGTTTTTAGGTCTCGTCTTGATCTGTTTGCGTCGGTGAGGGTCGCTGATGTTCCCTGGAGGGTGCGCGTAGGTCGTTTGGAAACGGTTTTGACGACGCAAGTGAGCCGTTTGGCCATTCAGGCTCAAATCTGCTGTACTGACTGCTGCCATTAGCTAGCAGTGCTTTTTCGACACTTTGCGAGTCGCTGAACTCGCTGCTAGTGGCGCCGTCATACCTATAGCCTGTCCAACACCCTGTGATGGACATCTGAAGCCGTTGTGTGCCGATTTGGAGAGCAGGTGCTGGCCGCATGGTGACACTGTGCATACGGTGCGTGCAGCCCTTCGTTTCGACGTTTCTGGCACGCCTGACTTCAGTATAGCCTATCTTCATTATCCATAACCCTCCCGCAGGGTCCAGATATCGTTCGAAGGCACGAAGAGGGCGGAAGTGACCGCTTGGGGCCACATGAGCACGGTAGGCATTTCGCCTCGTACGAACGTCACTGATGATTTCAGTGCTCAATTTGAGTCTTCCACGATGATGGGTGACCCAGTAGAGTTGAGGAGGGTGCAGATTGCTGGTTGGATGTGGTGTGATAGCAGTGCCAGGTTTAAGGCGCGTGCCCCCTCTTATTTCACTCGTCGTGCACTCCTGACCTTTCTATAGTCTAACTTTACTATCCATGACCCTCCTGTTGGGTATCCGAATGTTTTTCAAGGGTGTCGAAGGGGGCAGAAGTGGCCGCATGGGCACTGCTCGACGATGGTGGGGCGTTTCGCCTCATCCGAGCCTTACTGACACTTTCAGTCTTGTTTTGACTCTTCCACGTCGATGTAGGGCCCTGTAGAGTCGAAGAATATGCTGGATATGGATTTGAGATGGCCTGGGCGGCACAAGTAAGCCGTTTGGCTGGTTCGTGCCCTGTTCAAGATGCTGCCCTTTCATTTCAGCAAGTGGCGTGTCGTTTCTGCCCAATATTGGACCCTGGTGGCCATGCTCTCCAGTATGGGTGACAGTGGTGTCACTGACATGGGTGCAAGCTGTTCGGCATGTCGCGGGTTGTTGCACGTCCATGTACACAGTACCTCGAGTTCTGTGCTCGTGGCCTTGTGGATTCGTGTCGACAGTTTGTCCTGTAGTATAGGACGCTCGACCTGAGTGTGGGGTGGATCTGGCATGTTGGCGATCGTCTCGCCATTCACCTTGACATGCTCGTTGCGTTTGACAGACATTTGTGGTCCATTTTCAATAGAATGTTCACTGGTCTGTTCGGTAGTGTCGCCTGCAAGCTTGTCTCTTCTCATTGCATCTGCGTCATCTTGTATGCACTGACTACTCTTGTCAGGTGCTTCAGACGTGTTCGAGTGCTCTTCTGGCCATGTTTGACCTGTAACCCTAATCTCCACCCCCAGTGGGTGAGATTCTGCCTGCCGCACGTCTATGACCTTCTTGGGCTTCGTGTGCCCACTCTTGGTCTCGGCGCACTCGCTTGTAGTGTCCAGCAGGTCCCTGCTCTCGTTAGGCGCTTCGAGCATCTTTGCGCATTTGTCTGGCCGAGCCGCAACTTCGTCCATGTGCTGACCCTTCTCATCAGGCACCTCAAGCGCATTTGTGCATTCGTTTGGCTGTTCCACATCCACAGCCCCAACCTCAACCTCTGGTAGGTTGTCCTCCACCTGCTGCACGTCTACGACTTCAATCTCGGGTGTTAGGTACTCGGATTCAGTCTCGGCGCAGTCGTTTGGGCTATCGGGAGAGCCCTCTTCACTACTAGGTGGATTTTCTGGTTCGTGATGGCTGTCGAAGATGTTCTGAGTGCTTTCTGCAGTCGCGCACTGCTTGGATGGCAAGTTGCACTGTCGTGAAGCTTCGTCAACGATCTTCAAGCTTTCAGGTCTTGGGATTGAACCATAGCGGCTCTCGAGGTAGGCGAATGCTTCGCCAGGGGTATCCAGATGCATACACAGCATTAGGATTGAGTCGGGTAGACCGAAGATGATATATTGGTGGGCCATGGCGGCCCGTTGATGCCACGCGTCGTCAGCAGTTTTTCCAGGCTGCGATGACATCTCTCTCCTCGTTGGTTCGTGGTGTTCGGCCGGCACCATATTCCTGTAGTAACTTCGGAGTTGTCGGTCGTGTTTCAGACCCATCTATGTGTCCCATCAAGCCGTCTTCAGAGATAGCCTTCAGCACCCAACTGCCATAGGTGTGCCAGTTGCAGCCGTCTTCTGCAAGCTCAGGTTCCATAGTTTTTCCTATTACTTTCGAGTGTAGTAGAGATATTTTGTAGCAAGCTTGAGTAGCTCCTTGTACGAGTTGACCGCGAGTTGCCTACAATAAATTTTCCGCGCTAGGCGGGGCTCATAACCTGTAGAAAAGGGCTGTAGGCAGCCTCAGTAGTGACTCAACTACTGTATATATTGATGTACCTGTAGGCAGCTACAAGGTATCAGTAAGTAGTCTAGTATGAATGAAGTATGTGCTTACCCTCAGTAGTGACTCAACTACTGAGGGAACAGTATGAAAATCATACTACTAAGTGCGCTCTAAGCGCTTATGTAAGCAACCTTAACTCGCACCTAAGTCAAGCATTACAGGGGAGATTTACAATCTCCAACATCTATTGCTGTCAAGACGACCGAGCATATAGTCTCACACAATGATCCTCATGCTCCGCAGGATTTTTAAAGAGCTCTCCTGATGCTGCGCAGGGCAGAGCTAAGAACTTTCAAATCTCGTCTGCAGGAAAGACATGGACTAATAGGACTACTTCTGTAGCCAATATGGACTTTGAGCAATCGAAAAGCATTTCGATTACCTCTTTGTTCGGGTCCATGTTCCTGGTAGACCGAGAAGACGCAGTACTCAAGGCGGTGATTGACAGTGGCACCGAGGTCAATGTCATTCACCCCAATATGGTCCAGAAATATGGACTAAAATGAACTTGGGTCAAACATCCTTGGATGGTGAGAAGTTTTGAAGGGCCAAGCAACAGAAGGTCACTCACATCTGCACCTTCAATGCTCAAATCTTCCACAAACTGGTGAAGATTCACGCCTTCGAAATGGAACTCAAATCTTGTGAAGACATCCTGCTAGGGATGCCTTTCTTGACCGAGTACAACCCTATCTTTGATTGGAAGAAACGAAAGATGATTGGGTTTGGAGACCCTTTCTTGCCCAACTCTCCCTATCATCTGACAAAGAAGACTATGATGATGAAGACTTTGTTACACTCCGGAAAACTTCGATTTCAACTCAACTCGAAGCAGCTCTTCAGAAGGAAGAGGTTGCCCTCCTGCCGCACTACAAGAAATTTGCCAAGGTCTTCTCAGAAGACGATACACCACTTCCACCTCGAAGACCATATCTGGATCACGAGATCCACCTTGCTGACGACTTCAAGCTGAAGAAAGCACCGATCTATCCTCTCTCTCAAGAAGAGTTACAGTCTCTTGATGAGTTCTTAGAGGAAAACCTCAATGCTGGGAAGATACGAAAATCAAAGTCTCCCCAGGCATCCCTGGTGTTCTTCGTAGGAAAGAAGGATGGCAAGAAGTGGTTAGTACAAGACTACCATGAACTCAACAAATATACCGTGAAGGATTCCTATCCCTTACCAGACATAAAATCCCTTCTCAACCAACTGGCTGAGTCAACATACTTTGCGAAGTTTGACATTTGCTGGGGATTTACCAATATCTGGGTAAAGGAAGGAGACGAATGGAAAGGAGCCTTCATCACTCCTTGCGGTCTCTTCGAACCAACAGTCATGTTTTTCGGGCAATGTAACTCCCCTCCCACCTTCCAGAGGTACATGGAGACAGTTTTTGCCGACATGATGTTCTCAAAGAAACTCATCATCTTTATGGATGACATGACCATACATGCCAAAATGAAGGACGAGCTCTACTGGAGAATAGAGGAATTCTTGTCGATCGCCCTCAAAGAGGAACTGAGACTGAAGATCTCGAAGTGTACTTTTGAGACTACCGAAGTCGAATTCCTGGGTTTCCTTATTCGACAAGGACAAATCAAACCTTCCGAAACGAAGTTGGCAGCCATTCAAGAATGGAAAGCCCCTAACAACCTACATGAACTATGCCAGTTCTTAGGGTTCTGCAACTTCTATTGGCAATTCATCCCCCCTTCTCACAAATCGCTCGCTCGCCCCTTCATCACCTATCAAAGAAGAATGTCCCATTCAAGTGGGACCTGGAGCAAGCTGATGCTTTCATGCAGCTTAAACAAGCGCTGTGCTCCCAGCCAGTTCTGTCTTCCCGACTTTTCAAAGCCATTCACCCTCTTTACGGATGGCTCGGCTGTGGGAACTGGAGCCGTCCTCTGTCAACAATTTGAGGACGGGGAGCTCCACCCCTGTGCCTACCTCTCAAAGTCTTTGGTCAGCGCCGAACAAAACTACCAGGTGTATGACCTGGAACTCTTGGCCATCGTTAGGGCCTTTGAGGAGTGGAGACACTATCTTGTCTCCCCAGTTGCTCCCACCATGGTGTATACCGATCATCAAAACCTCACTTATTATCGGTCACCACAGCAACTTTCTTGAAGGCAGACGTGATGGGCTGCTTTCCTTCAAGACTTTCCTATTCAGCTCGCACACAAACTGGGAAAGTTAATGACTATTCCTGACTCCCTTTCCCGCTGCCCCGACTACTCCACTGACCCTTCCCCAATGACTACAGTACTCCCTGATTCGTTGTGGCTCGAGGGGGGGGTGAAACTCCTGTTTCCATGGAAAAACCTCCTTCCGCACCTTCCAAACTGACCTCTACCACGCCTAAGCTGAAGGGAATAGGAAAGAAAAGAGAAGCCCCACTTACACCTGTGAATCCCCCGGCTCAGAAGAAGAGCCAAACTCTTTCGTTGTCCCCCCTTCCACCCAAATGTCCAACCTCGTCAACAAATCCTCCAACAATGTTTGACAATTGGACAGAGGAGTATTCGCAGTATCTAGCAAACTCTTCAGCAAATCAAGGAGTCGACGCCGAAAGATGAAACCCTTACAAAGAACGACACTATACATGAGGAGGACGATCAAACCAAGCGACACGACAGTTGACTCTACATTCCTCCTCCCCTCCGATGCGAGTATCTCCGGGATAATCATGATCTAGCAGTGGCTGGACATCCTGGAGTGAAAGCAATGATGTGGAAAATGAAAGATGAAGTATGGTGGCCTGGAATGTGGAAGCAGGTAAGAGAGTACATGAAAGGATGCCCGGTGTGGGGAGCCTATACTCCCTGAGGCTACAGAGCTCCCTTAGCGGCCTTTTCTCACTCTCAGTAGTCGCTCACTCACGCATTACAACACTCCCTTGGCAAGAAACATCGCCACGTATGCTAACGTCCACACCTTCCATCATGTCATGTACTCGCGCCAGCAACATCGCCGCTGACTCACCAGTTACCATATTAGGTTCGTCCTCTGTCGACATATCCCCTTGGCGGCTATATCCACTCTACAAGCGCTGAGGCTGTCGCCTGCTTAGTAACGCCGCCCACCGCATCCCAGACCTGTTGAAGAAATCGCCGCCTCCCCCTACAATGTACACTCGCTACCCAGGCACGTTGTCTGTACGCTGTCCACTTTTACTTACCTTCATTTTTATGGACTTTACTTGTTTTATCTTCGTCTATGTCGCTGCCGTGCATGTGATTGTCCATGCATCGGTCTTTATCTTCTCTCTTATTACTTTTAACATATGACAGATCCGAAATATTCCGGTTTTACCTTAGAAACCACTGTCCTTATGCTACAAAAGTCCGCTGTACATAGAAAAATAACCACCCACCTTTTGGCATCTTTTGTGTGTATCTGAGAGTCCCCAGAGTCGTCTTCTGAGTATCTTCGAGTCTTCAGAGTGTTCCCAGAGTTCCCCTGCTTCTGTCTCATCGTCTATTCACCGTCCTCGAGTTTTCCCACGCTAGAAAAATCGCCACCAGTTCTTAAATTCGGTCTCCCTGCGCCTACAAGAATTTCCCTATCGTCTTCGAGAGTTCACAATCGCCGCCCTTCCAGCCCCAAGTCTCTGCACGCTTTCCCCCCACCAGGAAAAATCCCTTTCGCCGACCTAAGGTGGAATTTTCGAGCTCTTCGTCACCAGCACTCCCCAGTCACCAAGAAAAAAATCCTTCTTCACCTTCTAGGTTCCTTTCCCCCCTCTCCTTCCGGCACAGCACCCCTTGGGACGAGCCTAGGTCTAACCTACAGCTTTCCCCACCTTCCCCTTGCGCTCTCACAAGAAGAGTAGCCCACAGCGACAGCCTCGGTGCTTGTAGAGTGGATATAGCTGCCGAGGGGATATGTTGACAGAGGATGAACCTAATATGGTAACTGGTGAGTCAGTGGCGATGTTGCTGGTGCAAGTACGTGATGTGACAGAAGGTGTGATGTTAGCATATGCGGCGATGTTTCTAGCCAAGGGAGTGTTGTAATGCATGAGTGAGCGACTACTGAGAGTGAGAAAGGCCGCTAAGGGAGCTCTGTAGCCTCAGGGAGTATAGGCTCCCCACAGCGGAAGGTGTGATGTTAACATACGCAGCGATGTTACTAGCCAAGGGAGTGTCGTAATGCATGAGCAAGCGACTACTGAGAGTGAGAAAGGCCGCTAAGGGCACTCTGTAGCTTCAGGGAGTATAGACTCCCTACAACGCTTATCGTGTTCTGCCTGAGCCATTTCCCATGCCACTGCCTCCTGACGTTTGGTGTGTAAGTCCGAGACACATTGGTTATGCTGGTCGTCTGATGGTGCAGGCGCTGCAGATGCTCACAGAACAGGTTCATCACGAGCAAGGCGGGGTTTCCGGCCATACAGGAGTTCGAACAGTGACCATTTGGACCCTTCCTGGTGGCGGATGCGAGATGCGAACAGGGCTGCATCTAGGAACTCATCCCAGCAGGACTTGTCCCCAGTGTTATTCATGTGGAAAAGGTAACTTTCGAGCATGCCGTTGAAGCGTTCCACCTTACCATCTGTGCATGGGTGGTATGCCGAAGTGGTAAGTCGCTTTATGTTGGCCTTGCGAAGGAAGGCTGAGACAATTGGCGCTAGGAAGTTCTTGCCACGGTCAGATAATATTTTGCTAGGGAACCCATAGTGTAGAATTATATGGTCCCAGATTGCATCTATGATGCACTGCGAGGTTGCAACAGGCATTGGGATTGCTACGGGCCAGCCGGTTGCATGATCAACAAAGGTAAGGATCCATTTGTTACTGCATTTCGAGATGGGCATCTCAATAAAGTCCATACCCCAGCGCTCGAATGGTTCACATGGCAGGAGCGGGTGCATTTCCTCTAGCTCCTGACCTTTCTGGTTTGACAAGAAAACCTGGCACTGAGGGCATGAGGCACAGTAAGTTTCAGAGTCGGCATGGTGCTGAGGCCACCATCCTCTCCCTTTCAGAAGCTGACAGAGTCCCTTAGGACCCTGGTGTCCATACTCATTATGGAGGACATCGAGTAGGTCTGCACAATGGGTTTTCGGGGTGACTGGCGAGCGTTCTGATCGGTCAGGACCCACGAAAGTGAGGACTTCGTCCTCGGGATCCCACTCGAAGAGATGAAGCCGAATGCAGGCTTCATGGACAGCCTCTTTTGGGTAAGCAGAAATGTTGTCCCCTCGGATGATTGCCAGGACCAAAAGGGGCCAGTCTGTAGGGTCTAGAGCATCAGCTGGAGGTGGGGATGGGGTGAATGCAGCTAATGTAGAATAGTCTGCCCGTCGTGAAAGCGCATTGGGGACAACCATCTCAGAGCCATGTTTATAAATGATTGGGGCGTCAATAGCAGTGAACTCGTCCAGCCAGCGAGTGAGTCGCTTTGTTGGCTCTCTTTGCTTCTGGAGGTACTGTAGTGAAGCATGGTCGGTGCGTATGACTACACCACTGCTTGCACCATCTAACCAGTGATTAAATTTCCTCCAGCAGTGTAAGATTGCAAGCAACTCGCGCTCTTGG
This sequence comes from Pisolithus marmoratus, assembly GCA_024613145.1. Lineage (NCBI taxonomy): Eukaryota > Fungi > Basidiomycota > Agaricomycetes > Boletales > Pisolithaceae > Pisolithus > Pisolithus marmoratus. Next base: position 29,957 of record JANFAE010000642.1, on the reverse strand, counting down.
GCTGGGTAATTCCGTTCTGCTGACAACAAGGATTGTGACTCGAAAGCCATGGGGTGCCATAGGCCGTCTTCAGCCAACTGTTCAACTTCTCCCCCCAGTGCGAAGTCTGATGCATCTGTATTTAGCCGTGTAGGCCGGTCCTCTACCCACGGTTGTAAGACCAGGGTTTCTGTTAGTCGCACTTTCAGTTCCTCAAAGGCCACTTCACATTTTGCTGACCAGACCACAGGGTCTCGTTTCTTTACTCCACCCGCTGTGAGGGCATGGAGTGGTGCAGCGATGTGGGCGAAATTCCGAATGAAGCGATGGTAGTACAAGGTGAGACTGAGGAATGAGCATACTTCGGACACATTGGTCGGGCGTGGCCAATCACGGATCGAGGTAATCTTTTCGTCATCCATGGCTATACCCTTGTCAGACAGGATGTGTCCGACAAACTTGATGGTGTGGCAGCCGAAGACTGACTTTTCTGGATGACAAAACAGATCATTTTTTTTGAGAGCCTCGAGGACCTGACGGATGTGGTCCAGGTGTTCCTCCTCTGACTTTGAGTAAATGAGTATGTCGTCGAGGTATACTAAAACAAACTTGTCGAGGAACAGCTCGAGAATTTTATTCATGACCCATTGAAAGGCCGATGGGGCATTGGTAAGGCTGAAAGGCATGACAAGCCACTCGAAGTGGCTGTAGTGACAGCTGAAGGCCATCTTGGGTACATGTGCCACAGCGAGCCGCATCTGGTGGTATCCCTGCAAGAGGTCGATCTTCGAGAAGACCCTCGCTCCACCTAGCTGGTCGAGGCACTCAGTAATGCGGGGGAAGTGGATATTTGTCTTTGCGGGTAACTTCGTTGACTGTGCGGTAGTCAATACACATTCGCAGAGAGCCATCCACCTTCCAAACAAAGAGCACAGGTGATGACCATGGGGAGCTCAAGCGCTGGATAAAACCTTTGTCGAGGAGATTTTGAGTTGCTTCTGTAACTCTTCCAGCATCCATGGTGACATCAGGCGACCCTTCTGAGCAATAGGCCTTGCATCACTGGTATCGATAAGCATGTTTAAGTCTTGCAAGACTGTGGGGATGTGTGGTACACCCTGCGGAAACCTTGAGCGATACCGAGAGAGGATAGATGATAGTTTCGACTTGAATTTGGACTCCTTCAGGTCTGGACTGATCTTAGGCGTCCCCAAGACAGCTGCCTCCTCAGAACCTGGCGCAGGATCAACTCTCGGACCCCCCTCCTCTGCGCCAGACCCACTCCTTCCATCTACTAATCCCCCAATGGTGTCCCCCTCCCCCGAAAGCATAGCCACAAAACATTCAGTACCTTGCTTCCGCATTGCACGCCGGAAAGCATGGCGAGTCAATAAAATTGAACTAGCCTTGGATTCTGAGTTGGACATAGCAGCCAAGTGGGGAAGTGAAGACTTGATAGGTGGTATTTTCGATGGGTGAAAATTGTGAAGTTTTCCATTTTGGTCTCGAAATCAAAGTAGATCCAGTGCGATAGATTCAACATAGCAATCAAAGAAATTGAGACCAAGGATCAGGTCATACCCTCGGAGGGGTGCTAGCTTAACGCCCTCGAGGTTACCCTTAAATTTCCCAAAATGTAGTGAGAGTGCAACTCGATGTGCCCAGGTGATTGTCTCCCCCAGAACACCTTGTAATATATACAGCTCGTCACAGTGGGGTTTGAGCTTGCCATGGGCCTTGACCCATGTCTCAGAGAGATAAGAGCTGTGCCCTCCTCCCATGTCCAGTAAAACCCAACAGGGCTTACCATGGACTGGGAGTGTCAGAGCGACACTCGTACCCCAGCAGTTCTTGTCATCATCCGAATGCAAAGCGGCAAGAGGGGGCTCTTCTATGAGCGACGGTCGATCAGGTAGCGTAAACGATAGAGATTGCTTGGGATCAGATGTTACATCCCGAACGATGGTATATAATTTCTCCTCTTGACCTGCGGTCCCTTTTCCCTTCGCCTTCCCAGTGCCTGCAAACTCCTCTTCGCTGTCAGATGGACTCGAAGGGGGTGCTGGCCTAAGTACTGGTTGGATGGCTGCCTTGCGGCGAGGCGAACGTCGGGGTTGTCGTGCGTGACCTACCTTTACAGCCAGTGCGCACTGAGGACTAAAAATATGCAGGCATTCACTGTCAGGAGGACCTGCAGATTGTAAATCTGCATCTCCAGAGCTTTGACCGCTAACCTGTCCTAGTGGCTCTTCTTCACGTACAGGGTGTCGCGATTGCTGGGCTTCCTGTGCCCGAGCCTCGGCTGCTAGGTGGGCCAGTGTTGCGGCAGACACCATTCCGTGGGCTACTAGCGACGGTAGCACACCCGGGGGCAACCCATTCAACACCTGAAAAAGTTCTGCGGCCGATGGCAGAGTGGCTGGTGGAGGCAGAGGCTTTGCCTCACAGCTGGTTCTCATTGAGGAAGACTCCATGAAACAGCTGGAATAGCGGCACTACTCGATGCTAAACACCAAGTAATAAGGTACGTGAGCAGAGTAAGGACAGGACAGATTAAGAGTGACTAGATTACACCGAAAAAAAGAAGAAAAATGAGCGAGCGACTTGTTGCTACCAGTTGTTGTGCCTGCTAGATGATAGCACGAGAAGGAAAACTTAGTGCGAGAAATGTGCAGTGGGTTGCCCGATCGGGAAGGGGTGACCGAGCACGTGCCGCACGTGATCCCTGCGGCCGGGGGGGCCAGGGGCCCAGGGCGAGCGACCGCATGACGTCAGGCGACGTATCTTGCCCAATTGAATAGCCTTCTAAAGCACACGTCTCCATCACGTCTAGCCATCGCTGAGGCCCTACTCTCGCTCGGAAATAGAGCTCACATCGAATGATGAAACCCGCGCTACATACCTCTTGGAGTCTCGACTTAATGTGTGCTGTCGTACCACGCGTGAGATGCGAGAGACAACAACACACTGCTAGATCGGCGACGGAGTGATTCACGGTGGTAGGGGTCGCACGGCAGGAGAAAGAACATGAAAGTCATGAACGCTATCGAGGTGACGCCCATTGGAAAATGAAACTTGTCCATGGGTGTTCATCAGTTACAGTGGTACGCAGAACTGCAGAATGCATCAGAACAAGGACCCAAAGATCTTCTTGGTTAACAGTAACGTCGTATGTGGAGCCTACGGAACGACACAAGATACGAGATGGAGGGCATAATCACGGTCCTCGACTTTCCTAGATTACATGTACCATTGGCTGGAATTCCAGGATTCGGTCTGAGGACGTAGAAAACAATCATGTAAGGTTTAGGGGAACCGGCGCATAAGCGTCAACCACGTCCTTACTATCAGCATCATGTGCACCGTCGATGAGGTTAAGGACACACCCCCATGTGCTAAACTACTGAGGTGGGAGGTGTTTGAGAGCTTGCACTCGGAATGGTCCCTTGGTTGTCTACAGCACGGGTACCCCTGTTCGTACCTGACCACTTGCTTTGCGATGCATTTCGGGCGGCAAGTAACAGCTCATATTTGGATATTTTGGCTGCTGCATCAAGCATGATACTAGAGCAGTATGTATTCGGTGTTTCATAACGAAATGCCAATGATGTTACCTACCGCTGCAAGTGAGCTTCATCATCTTCTAACCTAGGGTCCGCAAACATTGTGGGAAACATAACCTCGCGCATCTTCCGCAAGTCCTGCTGACAGTGGTTATGACGTTCAGGTGCGTGATGCCACTTACCTCCATATTTTCTTCTCTCCAAATGTAATCCACAACCTGAACCATGTCAGATGACATCCATGGGGATGCAGGAGTTGGCTTGCCTTTGATAACAATTCGTCTACTTCTGCACGGATCCCACACCAACAGAGCCACAGGATCTATTAATGAATGAAACATCATGGACGTCGAATGGTAACAACTTGATGGTGTCCCTGCCTTTCCTGTGACGTCCTCTTCCGCTGCGCGCTGTTCATCCTCATCCTCCATTTCATCGAGTTTTGCTTGGAGCGTCTTTATCTCTTGAACCACGGAAGGAATATCGAGTTGTCTACATATGGAATGTAAGATGTAGACTGATGAATGTTAGGGGATACAGTACCGACCTGTCATAATCAATGTTGCTCGCTTGATGTATTGCCTCGGTGCTAGGATACAACGAATCGTCAACGGGGAAACGGTTTGACATCAAAAAAGTACTCACGAAAACACATGTCCATGGTATGCATTTAAGAAGGTAATGACTATGTGTTCGAGTAGCTTTTTGTGGGTAATATTAACCTCAATAATTTCCTGGTACTCGCGATGCTTACGCCAGAGCCCAGAGTTTGCAATGTCGACTCGACCCCACGCACTACTTTTTTCTTTTCATCAGCATACCGACGAGGCGCATCACGCTCTACACGAAGATTTTGGCAACGTTTGTGCAACAGAGGTAACACACCTTCAAGACGCGAGTTCTCATCTGTATTGGATTGCTGTCTTCGATTAAATAGATTACATATCATCACCCAATTGGTGCACGTCAGCTTTGACGGGGGTGGTAATAAGCTATTCTCTAGGGCTGCGATGTGAGTTTCCGGGATCAACATACCGAGCGTGCCGGGCCCACCTTCCGCAGTGCCTACAGAACCCTCACTGAGTGAATCGATTTCGATTATCGAGGGAAGCCTTTCGAAGAACGTTATCTTGCCAATCTACATTCAATGAGGGTGTGGGTGGGACGAGGCACAGAAAAGATGAATGCGCACGTAATTTAGATACTCGAGACAGAACAGGTCAGAAAAGAACTTGATGGCTCTATCTTTCTTCCATTTATTCTGTCAGCGTCATAAGTTTGCGTATGTGTTTGACAATTGACCAACACACGACAGACTTGCGATGCGCTTCGGTTCCTGCAAGTTGACGCTGCCGACAGTGAGTGGCACAGGACAACCCAGAGAGAGAAAAGAGCGGGTACCATATTCATGAGGGCATAAAAGTGCTCCCTGCATCCCGAGACATGCATCAGTAATAGCAATATCATCCTACATGCTTACCGAATACTTTTGAATCGTTCCCTTCTCTGTACGCAAGCCAGGTGTCGTCGCCAAACTTGTGGAGTTGTGATGGTACATAGTGGGATTAACATCTCTGCCTCGGTAGATGGATCAGCGCTGTCCGATATCGAGTCTGACACTCTATGTCAAAACGTGAGCCATACACGATCATTTATAGAACACTCACCATTTCCTGAACCACTTCTTTTGCCCTCTTCGTCAACTTCATAGAACTCTGAGCACTGTATGATAGTTTTCACTAAATGTTTTCCTGCAAGACGGATAGACAAGGCTTTCAGTAGCAGTACGATACTGTCGTTGGCAGGAAGTGAGATGCCCTTTGGCTGACGTAGCGCCAGGTGCCTATCCTTAATAGCACTGTGTGCCACAGCGACATTATCCTGATTACGCATGGCACGCATTTGGAATTCCCAGCCAGATACGCGAGAGACCACGGGGGAATAAGTTGAGTCCTCGCAATCAATGCCGAGGGTTCGCATATCTTCAAATATATTGCCAGTTCGGATAAGAACGCCATCGGAATAGTCACCGTAATCCCCCAGCTACCTATATGAGGTGCAAGACCAACACAAGAATGCATTGAATGACTCACCACGACCTGTTGACCAGAACACTTTTCAAAGCGGGCCTCCCAGCCGTCCAGTCTCAGCGAATGCGAACCCCAAACCGTCTTCATAAGCCCTGGCGTACCAATGTCGCTGCAATTACTCTATTACAGTAACACATATGGTTAGCGTTGCATGCATATGGTGTGGGAAGGTACCGACATCCGTAGTCGTCCATCTGCATGGCCCATCACAACAACCAGGACATTGCTCGACGTCGACCATAACGTTGAAATCGTCTATCTCCCACCTACCCCAGACTACCCTTGCAGCCCAGATTGATCGGGGAAGGTGGGCATGCTTAGTGAAGTGGTCGTTGTGGTGGGCACATTTGCGTTTGGGCATACTCTGGGCATATTTTGCGCGTGCCTCCCACATTCGATCATATGCTCTGCCACCAAAGTCTGTCCCGTCCGCCTCTTGTGCTGGGAAGCGTTCGTCATAGACGACGTGCACCCATCCTTGGCCACGGTAGTATCCAAGGCCAACTGCAAAGGAAGATCTAGCGTCGTTGTTGGCATAGACTATGACAATGAGATCGTCTGTGAGGGAAGAGAGTGTGACAGCACTTCCCTTGAACTCGCGTGGGTAGGTGCCGCAGCGGGTGAATCCATGGTGCGAGACATGCTTGTCGTCAAGTGTAAACTTGCGGCGCTTCTCGTTGACGTCCTGATGATGAGTGAGATGGAGAGTCTTGAACTCTGGATATGTTGTGAAAGTCGTGTGCATATTTGCTATTCTGTCGAGGCTTGTTCCAGAGGATACCAAATCGATGGTGTCAAGACCACCACCATAGCCACATGCCAGTATAGCCCTGAAATGTGACGGAGACTCGGGGTCAGGAATGACGGGCAGGAATACTTGGATGCCCGTATTGCTGACAGTGAAGGTATGAAACTGTTGAGAGCGCGCAGCGTCACGCAGTGCGACCAGTTTGCGCTGATGTGCCCGTCTGCTCCTTCCGAGGAGGTCAAAGTGCCGTGGCTTGTTGGGTTTATTCTCTTCGATGTACTTCACTAGTCTGCCACCAAATTCGTCGGGTTCCAACTTCCGGATGTAGCCACAGCCTAGAAAGTCGCGCGGATCCTCTGCGAGGACACTGCCTGTCCGCGGCATCCGCGTACGCCACGCGAATATGCTGTGATCGCCGGTTCCCTTGATGATTTCCAGCTGTAGACGACGAAACGCGTTCTTCCCTTCCCCGTACAACATTGGCATGTGCACGCCGAACAACCCCGTCAGCGAGTATGCCCGGTCTTCCTCGCGCGTCGTCACCCTTCTGGCTGCCCATGACATGATTTGGGCGACACTGAGACGCTTACCGGCGAGGCCATGCGTCAACACGTCGCGTGGAATTCCTGTGATGTCCTGCAATGTGGGTGCCAGGCGCTGCTTGTTGCCAATATAAACCCAGTCCTTGTTGAAGAATTCGACTTGCTCCGGTGCGATGAGCTCCTGCAGTGTCCATCCCCGCATGAACCACTCCGGCCAACCGTTGGACAGGCCAAACTTGCTATTATCCCATTCAGTAGGGAAGACTGACTCGCCAACGTCATTGAGGTACGCGTAGCACACCTGTGCATTTTGATACCATCGATACATCGCGTTAATGGCCTCCGATAGCTCTGCGCTACTCCGTTTGTCGATGCAGCAAGTATCGATCCACAACCACTTGTAGCCATCCTCCTTCGCTTGCTCACAGCCCTTCATGATCTTTTGATAGCCGTAGCGATTCCAGACTTCGTCCCTCTTCCGGTCCTCCAACGTCATGAGCCCAATCATCTCTTCATAAGTGATCTCGACTCCCCAACGATGTGATAGTATGACATAACTTGTAGTACTGTCATCACGCTCCTCTAGGATATCGCGTTCAGGTTCAGCCTGTTGGATGTCCTTTTGGCGGTTCAGTACAACTTCTATGTTCAATAACTTCATCTTCCCAACGAGTCAGTCCGGAGCACAGCTTGTGGACGAGTTATCACACATACTTGCTGCGCATCCGATTCGGCCTACAGGGTACTCTTTCACGTGGTGAGCTTCGGATCTCGAACGAAAGGAAAAGGAAGACTGAAGCTGGTTGCTCCTCGCAGGTCTTAAGGGAGAAGTACAGACGTTGAACGTGATTGGCGGTTGCAAGGTTATTCGGCGGCCATGTAGGTGTACTCTGAACTCCGCGGGCGTTCGACGGGGACATTTGTTATACCTAGAACACGAGGCACACGTGCTGCGCTGTAAGACATTTCAGGGTCTTTGTTTCACCCATTACCTGCACAGTCACAGTCCATATGGCATCTCCGCTGACCAAACCATGGGCCTGTGCGCCCGCACAGGCAGAAGAGTTGTGCAGACAATCATGGTTGGCGCAAGAAGTGTTCACACCTGACTGTTGCGGTATTTTGCAAAGTGCCGATCCTTGGATGACAGCATACAAGTGTACTTATGGCGGCGGCAGCGACACTCTGACTGGAGTACTTCCGTAGGAGCCTCATCTATGTATGTATGACACTAATAAATTGAGGAGTCTATCATTGTCGTGTAGATTACAGCATGGCAGTAACCCCGATGGAAAGGTACTGCATCTACCAGTGTAATTGTCTACTAGCGGGAAGCATATGCCATGGTCCAATGCACAGATGCATTACTGCGATGTGAGACGGTAACGAGACATGCCAAGGATCACGGGTCGCGAGGTCAATGAATAGGTCAAAGACGAAACGTAATAACCACTACAATTTCGCTCAGGGACGGGTGTGCTTGCTTCGCCCAAGGTGTGCAACATAATACTTCGTATTACTCGGGAGTGGCCATCATGAACTCCGAACATGTAGCCGCATGAGTTTGCAAACATGAGCGGCATCATGCACATAAACACAGCATGATGGCGCTCAGGCTTACTCTCTTCGACACGGCGTTTCGAGTTGTCTGGCGTTATACGGTCGGCGTGGCATCGATGACCCATTCCAAGGGAATGTCATTATCCATATCGGCGGTGGTGACTCGTGAAAAGTACGTGTCAAAAATGTAGGCTCTGGGTCGGAAATGCACTAGGCAGTGTATGGGCGGCATCGTTGTCCTACAATGACTGGACGCATACCATGGGGTATAACACTGGCAACATGCTCCGTCGACGACTGGATATGCAACCCCCCCGCACATATACTCCAAGGTTCCGAGTGCTGCTGAGGTATACTTGCCAGAAACTTGATTTTTACTCGTGTCATATGGGCCATGAGCCCCATGATCACATTTACCCAGTAGACGCACATACCTGTCCATGCTTCAAGGCAGCTACCGGAGATACTAGAGACGCACATAGGCGATCTGCAACGTGACGGAGATGTGCTTGTTTCAACGCACGTTTGGACCCAAGTACGCCTAAGCACGTATCATCGAGACCGAAGATTTCGACCAACTCCAGCCTTGAGCGGTGTCCCCACGATAGTTGGCCAGCTTTACTGTGATGGAAAAACTTGGGAGTGGTCATCATGAGCTCAACCGCACGAACTCGAGAATGCAAGTGGCATGGACAAATACAGCAGGATGACGCCCCCAGCTCCCTTTGGCGCGACGTATTGAGTTGGCCAGTGTTGTGCGGTTGGTGTGGTATCGACAACTTTGTTCCCAAGGGGATGTCATTATCAATATGAGCAGCGGTCACTAGAGAGGGGCGGGTATCGAATAGGTAGGAAAATGGACTAGTCCGTGCATGGGTCATCGTCGTCCTGCAATGACTGGATGCATACCATAGCGCATAATACCGGGGACATCCTCGGTCAACGATTGGATATGCCCTCTCCGCACATATGCTCCAAGGGTCTGAGTGCTGCTAAGGTAAAACCTGATTTTTATTCTCGTGTTATTGGCCCGCAATCACTCACAATTACCTAGTTGACCCTCGTACCTGTCCGTGCGTTACGGCGTGATCGAGCCGCTTACAAGTGAGCTACTAGGGACACTAGAGATGCACATACTCGTGACGGAGAGATGTGCTTGTATCAGTGCACGTTTGGAGTAATTCACCCACGTACGCCTAGGCGTACCCTGGAGGCCGCGTGATATGGCACGAATATTTCAACGAATTCAGGTCTTGGGGGTGCTGCACAGTCTGGGTGTTGGGCAGCTTTACTTGTGACGGAATGGTCTGCACGTGGGAATCGAGCTGACTGGATTAGCAACGAGCCATCCTCGCGACATGCTTTGCCTCGAGGAGCCTGTGAGTGAAAGGTGGCTCCATCAAGGACGGTTTCTGTTCGAGTGTCAGGCTACGAATGAGCCTCAACTAAGCCAGCCCAGCCCATCTTACAGGATATCTGTCTGCTGCTTCGAGTTAAGCTCCCGGCCTCCGTCATCGAGGAGTCAGTCCTTTGCATTCGCCAGAGGATGGACAACAACTAGTCTGATGCAGGCGTCGTCCATACACGGGCACGAAGCTGAAGTCTCTACTTTGGTCTGCTGGCGGGTCTCCGGGAAGTGTGTCGCATACCACGATGGACAAACCGCCTTGTTTCAAGGCTCCCGTCCATCGCACTTGTCCCTGACCAGAACTTCTGTCTACTCACCTGCCTCTGGTTTGGAAAGCTTTGGCTATCCCTTCGCCCACATCGTACTTGCCTATTCTAAGCGAATGGGTTCGCGACATCCCCTCTCTTCCCCATGTCGACGCTCTCGTTACAGGCATAGTAAGTGGAACCTCAGCGGAACATGTTCGCAAGGGCATCTGATACCTTTCCAACGAAGACAGAACATCGGGTATTGCTCTTATGCATTCATTCCCCGGCGGTTCCAGGGCTCCTGCCAAGTGGTTGGAGACACAGTTTGAGTATACGGGTGCAGCATGCAGGTTCATGCCATTCTTAGAGGGCCTCGCATTTATCAACATGGGGTTCACGCTATAACTTTCCAACACTGACCTACACTGCAGTCGATATGACACTACATGGAGAGTTCCGGTACTATACTCACTATGATTCCCCTGGTTCTTTCGGTACGGAACAGGTGGGTTGTAGCTCTTACAGGCATTGTTGGTTCTCTCAGACATGTTCCATGTCACAGGCACCAGGCTCAACGATGATGCTTCTGGAACAATCCCAATTCTTAGCATCGCACGACGGATAAAGCAAACCGGCATGACCTTCAGGAGTAATGCTGAACTAGTTGCATTTGCAGTGACGAACAGGTTTTATTGGGCCAAGAACATATGCTAGTATGTTTCACCAAATTGCGGACGATTTGTCTATGGTTCACACTATGATGGCTCATAAGGGAAACTACATGAGGTGCCAATTTCACTCTTATGAACCAAGTGGATACACTGCCAGCGTACCATGCTCCCGACGAATCTCAACTGGGTTGACCACAATCGTGGTGTCTGACTTCTAAGCATCGTCCATTTCATGTATAGATGGTTGTCACTTTTTTATATGGCATTCCCAGCATTCACAGTCCCGAGCTCACAGTCAGGTTCACCGCTGTGTGCTGTAGCGACCACTGGGTACGATACGTGCTGTTTTCAATCCTCTCATATGAACACAAACACCGGCGTGGAAAGTCCTTCCATGAACAAGGATACCCTGTAACTAAGTCCTCGAACGTGCGGGCCTAAGTAACGGTCTAATTCACATCGGTTTTTTGTTTGGGCTAACTGACTCCGACACTTCTAATCGCTGGCCCACAACGAATGGTGAGTGATACCCGTTGCCATTCCAAAGATACGCTTAAATGTTCTCTAGCAAGGGGACCTGAGCGTGCTGCCGTACATTGGTGAGCCGTACGTATGATAAAGAACAACTATCCGTTATTAGATCGACGACGACGGAGTGATTCACGGTGGTATGCGTCGCATGGAAGGACAAAACGACGAACTTGAAAGTCATCAACGTTATCGCTATGATGCCTACTGGCATATTGTACAAAAAACGACCGTCCATTGGCACCCGTCAGTGGCGTCTAATGTATTGGAACAGGGCTCAGGGATTTCATTGGTGGTTAACAGCATGTTTATGTGTGACGCTTATGGAAGTGTGGAAGGCACGGTATAAAGCGCTTAGCAAAGGCCATCATCTTTCCTAGGTGACATGTACCATTTCGTGAAGAGTCTATCTGAGGGCGTTGTTTAACTTGGTTTACCGCCATTGCCAGTGCCGGACTCTTATGCATCGTGCACTCCACATATGAATAAATGACACTATGCTGTGCAATATCTGCCATTTACAGTCCCGAGCTCATAGTTGACTTCACCGCTACCTGCGGTACCGAACACCAGGTATGATACCGTGCCCGTTTCAATCTTCGTATATGAATATATGACCACTCGCGTTTCTCTGGCAGAATGGCAATTCCTTCTATCAACCGGGGTACCCTGCAACTAAAATCTTCGAACATGCAGGTCCAGATGAGATTCTAAATGCAAACTAGGACTTCCTGTGCGTTAATTGGCTCCGGTTCTACCCCATGTACCACAGTAGGGGTAAGCAACACTCATTGCCATCCCAGAAATACCCACGTGTGTTGCCGCCTGGAGACCTCAGCGACAGACCAGGATTTGATCAGTGAACCAGATTCGCTCGATCTGTAAGATGCAGATATGTCCTTTGCCATTTCGCGTGTGGTGCTGTGGGTCAACTGAGCACGACTCCTCTGCAGTTAGCTACGTTCCTCCAACGCTGCCGGCTTTGATCACCGTGAACGTGTCAACTTGAGGAATCTGGAGGAGCGCGATTGAACTATTTCTATTGGGTACACATCCGGCGGCATCGATCTTCTCGGAAACATCTTTTGACAGTGCTCGTGAAGCAGAGTATACTTATACATATATTGCACTTGCCCGGCTGGGCGGGCTTACTATGCGCGTAGTTGATGACGGGACGATGGTGTAAAGCATATGTATCCATCGCATTTAGACATCACTGGAACCATGCTACTACGTAGCAGTAGAGATTGTCCTGAATGTTTTTACATTCGATCCGCACTATAGCAACGGCGTCACTGTAAATCCCCTGGTACATTAATGATCACGCTACAGCTGAGGTACCTGCAGTCGCCCTTTGGACTCGTCTCGGATTCTTTCACATGCATATCAAAGGCTACATCGTCTAGTCCCGTATTCTACTGGTACCATTACAATGTCCAACAAAGAGACTCGTTAAATCGAGGAACTGCAGGCAACGCCGCGTATTGGCAGCATCCTGTCACAATTGTCATCCATGAGTTGAATTTACTATCTGGACAAAGTTAAGAATACTTGCCAACACCCATGATGGCTAAACGACTGATGCAGACAGTGTCTGAGAGCTTGTACTCCCAATGCTACCCAGATGGGTGTCGATGGTGGAGGTGTGCCTAGCCGTACCCGACCACTTGGCTTGCTCTGCTGCCCGAGCAGCAAGCCACAAATCATGCTTTGATGTACCCGCTCCTGCATCAAACATGATCCTAGAACAATATACGTTCAGTCATTCATGATGTTGCCATTGACCAAATGATGTCACCTACCGCCGCAAGTGAGCTTGATCATCTCCTGGGTCTGTATATGTTGTGGACTTCATAACCTTGCACAATTCCCACAAATCAAACTGATGGCGATTACGACAATGTTCAGGCATGTGATACCACTTACCCGTGCAGCATCCTCTCTTCGAATATAATCCTCAACCTGAGCCATGTCAAATGACATCGATGGTAAGAAAGAGTTGGCTTGCCTTTGGTAACAGTTCGTCTACTTCTGCGCAGATCCCACACCAACAGAGCCACAAAATCTATTGATGAATGCACAACCATGAGCAACTAAAAATAGCAAGCGGATACTGTGCTCGCCTTTCCTGTGACGTCCTCCTCCAGTGCTCGTTGTTCATCCTCATCCCCAGTTGCATTGAGTTTTGCTTGGAGAGCCTGTACCTCTTGAACCATGGAAGGAATATTGAGCGTCCTACACATGGTGTCTAGGATATGCACTGCTGAACATCAGTAAATGGGGTGCTGACCTGTCATAATATATGTTGCTCGCTTGACCTGTCACTCCAGTGCTAGGATACAATGAATCATAGTACAAGGATATAATTCGAGGCCAAGAAAGTACTCACGACTGCGATTGCGGATGGGATGCACTGCCATAGCTCAGTAGTCGCGCATGGTATGCCTTGTCGAAGCGAATCCTTATGTGTTCGAGTAGCTTTTTGTGCTTAGGATCAGCCCCTACTCAATTTTGTTGATAGCAGCACGTACATCAGCACCCAGAGTCTGCGACATGGACATCAACTCGCACTCCATTTTTCGTCTTTCGTAGGCACCCCGTGGTAGAAAACGACCTTTGGCACCTGTCGTACGAAGAGTTAGGCATCGTCTGTGCAACAGAGGTAACACAGTTTGAAGGCATGGGTCCGACTGTGCAGCATTGGAGTGGTTGGCCTTAAATAGGTTACACCTCATCAACCAATTGGCACATAACAGTTTTGGTGGGTGTGGTAATAAACTATCATCTAAAGCACAATGTAAGTTTTCAGATGAATATAGCGTGATGAACCAACCCTCCGACCCCACAGATTGTATATCGCTGGATAGAGCAGTTTCCACCACCCAGGGGAACCTTGCAAAGAAGGTGAGCTTTCCTATCTACATTCAATGGCAGGTGAGAGTGAGACGAGGCATCGAAAAGATGAACACACACATAGTTTCTCAGATACTTCAGACCGAACATGTCCGAAAAGAACGCGATCGCTCTGTTCTTCTTCTGTCTATTCTGGTACCATTGTGAAGGAATGCGCGCCCGTTGTATAATTCTGCGATACACTGCAGACCTGTGGCCTAATGCAGTTCCGGTAGGTTGATGCTGCAGGTAGTGGATCAGTGCTACAGGCAAACTCCAATGGTGATAGAGAAGGTACCGTATTCACGAGTGCGTAAAAGTGCTCCCTACATCCCCAAACAGGCATCAGTGGCACCATACCATAGCACAAAGTGGTGCCATGCACTTACCGAATACTTGTTAATTGCTCCCTTCTTTTCATACAAAGCATTTCCCTTTTCCACATCTGTGGGCTTGCGATGGTGCACAGCGGAGTCAGAACCCTTGCTTCTGTGGAGTGGTTACCGTTGTCTGGTGCCGAGTCTGGATCTATAGCCAAAGGGTGAGCAATAATGCACGGTCATTGGCAGAAAACTCACCATCTCCCGAAATCGAATACCTTCGCTGACCGTTCACATCCACATTATAGATATCTGAGCATTGTATGACGGTTGTTACCAAGTGTTTCCCTGAGAGACGGGTAGACAAGGCTTTCAGTAGCAGCACAAAATGTTCGTTGGCGGGAAGCGAGATGCCCTTTGGTTGATGTAGGGCCAGGAGTGTAGTATGTGGATGCTTAGTACGATCATATGTTATAGGGGTATCATCCACACTCTCTATCCAGCTTGACAATACGGTGCCAGATACGTGGGAGACAATGGGACAATCATAAGCTGCGTCTCCAGGATCAATGCCAAGGGTCCGCATATCCTCAAATATATTGCCAGTGCATACAAGAATGCCGTCGGAATAGTTTCCATAATCACCCAGCTGTCTATATGAGATGAAAGATAAAGGCATGAATGTATTGTATGACTCACCGCAATCCGTCGGCCAGAACACTTGTCAAGCCAGACGCACCATCCGTCCAGTATCAGCGGGTATGTATAAGAAACCGTGCGCATAAGCCCTGGCATACCAAGGCAACCGTGATCATTCTAAGATAACACAAATGGTTAGCTTGGCATACACATAGGGAGTATATACTAACAAATGTAAGCATCCATCCACACGACCCATCACAGCAACCAGGACATTGCTCGACATCGACTGTAACCTTGAAATTGTCCATCTCCCATCTACCCCAGACTACCTTTGCTGCCCAGATTGATCGTGGAAGGTGAGCATGCTTAGTGAAGTGGTCGTCGTGGCGCTCATATGGTTCGTGTGCATGTTTGGGCATACTCTGAGCATGTTTAGTGCGTGCCTTCCACATCCAATCATATGCCCTCCTACTAAAGTCTGGCCAGTCCTCCTCTGGACTTGGGGAGCGGCTGTCAGAGATAACGTGCACCCATCCTCTGCCAAGGTAGTATCCGAGGCCAACTGCAAAGCAAGATCTAGCATCCTTGTTGGCGTAGACTATGACTACGAGATCATCTGTGAGAGATGAGAGCGAGACAGCATCGCGAGTAAATTCACGCGGGTAGGTGCATTGGCGGGTGAATCCATGGTACGAGGCCTGCTTGTCGTCCAGCACAAACTCGCGGCGAATCTCATTGGTGTCTTGGTGATGAGCGAGATGGAGAGTCATGAACTCGGGATATGTTGCAGGAAAGAAGAAGGCGGTTGAAGTCCTGGCAAAGCTGGACCCGGAGGATACCAAATCAATGGTAACCAGACCAGAATCATGGGTACATGCCAATATTGCCTTGAAATGAGATGAAGACTCGCCAGACGGGATGGCGCACAGGAGCACTTGGATACCTGCGTTGCTGACAATGAATGTACGAAATTGCTGGGAGTCCATTACATTGCGGAAATTGCGGCGATATCGGGCGCGTCTGTTACTTCTGTGAATGTCAATGTACCGTGGGTCGTCGTGTCGCTTCCATTTGATGAACTCCGCCAGTTTGTCAACGAATTCGTCGGGTTCCACCTTCCTGATTCTACCACAATCCTGAAAGTCGCTCGGATCCTCTGCCAGGACACTGCCAGTCCGTGGCGTCCGTGGACTCCGTTCCTTAAAAACGAATGGCCGTGGATCGGTACCCCACGCGAATATACTGTGATCGCTGGATATGCGGATGATCTCCTGTTGTAGCCTTTGGAATGCCTTCTTCCCCTCGCCATACACCATTGGCATGTTCACTCCAAACAACCCCATCAGCGAGTATGCCCGGTCTTCCACGCGTTTCGTCTTCCGGTCAGCTGCCCACGACATGATTTGTGCGACACAGAGACGTTTTGCAGCCAGGCCATTCATCAAAACTTCGTGTGGAATACTCGTGATGTCCTCCAATGTACGTGCAAGGCGCTGCTTGTCGCCAATATGCACCCAGTCCTTATTGAAGAATTCCACTCGTTTCGGGGCGATGAGCTCTTGCAGTGTCCAACCTCGCATGAACCACTCCGGCCAACCATTGGAATGCTTGAACTTGCCCCAGTCTCGTTTAGTAGGGAAGACTGACTCTTCGACGTCATTGAGGTACGCATAGCAGACCTGTGCGTTCTGGTACCACCGATACATTGCGTTAATCGCCTCCGACAGCTCTGCGCTACTCCGTTTGTCGATGCAGCAAGTATCGATCCACAACCACTTGTAGCCATCCTTCTTCGCTTGCTCACAGCACTTTATAATCTTTTGATAGCCGTTACGCTTCCTGACCTCCTCCCTCTTCGGATCCTCCATCTTCATCAACCCAATCATCTCTTTGTAAGTGACCTCGACTCCCCAGCGATGTGACAGTATGGCATAACTTTCAGTCTCGTCGTCAAGCTCCTTTAGGATATCCTGTTCAGATTCGGCCTGTTGGATACCCTTTTCGCGGTTCAGCACAACTTCTACGTTCAACAACTTCATCTTCGCAACGAATCAGTCCGGAGCACAGCTTGTCAACGAGTTGTCACACTTACTTGCTGAGTATCCGATTCGGCGAACGGGGTATTCTTTCACGTGGTGAGCTTCGAGTGTAGGACGAAAGGAAGAGGAAAGGCTGAAGCTGGTTGCTCGTCACAGGTCTTAGCGGAGAAATACAGGTGTTAGACGTGAGCGCCAGTTGCGATGTTATTCGGCAGCCATGTAGAAAAGCATGTACTCTGAACTCCGCGGGCGTTTGACGTGGTCATTTGCTGCCCAACTCATCGAGAATACGAGGCAATATGTGCTGCGCTGTAAGACATTTCAGCGCCTCCGTTTCGCCCATTACCTGCACAATCACAGTCCGCATGGCGTCTCTGCTGACCCAACCGTGGGCCAGCGCAGCCGCAGGCAGAAGAGTTACACAGACACCCATCGTCGGCGCAAGAAGTGACCTCTTGCGGTATTCTACGAAGTGCCGATCTTTGAATGACAGCGTACAAGTGTTTGTATGGCGGCGGCAGCGATACTCTGATTACCGTACTTCTGTAGGAGCCTCATCTTTGCGTATATAACACCACTAAATCGAGGAGTCTATCATTGTCGTGGGGTTTGCAGTGTGGCAGTACCCCCCTTGGAAGGGAACTGCATCTACCAGCGCATTCGTCTACCAGCGGGTTGAACATCCCATCCCGTGGGTCCATGGCCCAAGGTACACATCACATACATGGGATCCATTATTGCGAAATGAGACAGCAACGAGACATGCCACAGATCACAAGTCGCGAGATCAGTTAATAACCAAAGACTAAACATAACCACTGCATTTCTGCTCGGGGACGGTTGTTCCCACATCGCCCAAGAACATGTGCAAAACTCTCCTATATGGTGTTTCGCATTACTTGGGAGTTGGCGTCACGAGCTCCAAACATGTAGCCGCACGAAGTTGCGAATGCGAGTGGCATGGATAAACACAGCAGTACGACACCCCAGCTCCCCTTGATGCGACGTTTTTAGTTGGCCAGTGTTGTGCGGTCACTGTAGTGTCGACAACTTTGTTCGCAAAGGATCAAAATGAGCAGTAGTGACTAGCGAGGGGCGAGTATCGAATAGGTAGGCTCTGGGTCGAAAATAGACTGGTCCGTGCATGGGTCATTGTTGTCTAGCCCAGGTGAGACTCTAAATTCACATCGGTACCCTGTTTGGGTTAACTGACTCTGACACTTCCAGTTGCTGACCTACAACAGTGGTAAGTGATACTCGTTGCCATCCTGAAGATACGCTTAAATGTGTTCTAGAAAGAGGACCTCAGCGAGCAGCCGTACGTACCATGAAAGAGACAACAACTACACGCTGCTTGAATGATTCACAGTGGTATGTGTCACACGAATGGGAAAACGATGAACGTGAAAGTCACCGACGCTATTGCTATGATGCCCATTGGCAAACTGTAAAAAGGCCATCCATTGGCATTCATCAGCCACTTAACGGCAAATAGTACTGCACACAAGAGACACCTAGTGTAGCAGAACAGGACTGTGCTCGGGGATCTTACTGGTGGTTTACAGAATGTTTGTATGTAAAGTCTACCGAACCATAGAAGACACAAGATGAGGTGCATAGCAAAGGTCATCATCTTTCCTAGATGACATGTATCATTGTTCGGAGTTCTAGAAGTCCATCTGAGGACGTAAGTAATGGACGTCCAAGGTGACCGGTTACTTGGAGGAATGAGTCAATACCTGTAGGCCTATTGACATCACGATCGTCATCGATGAGATCAAGGACATACCCGTGTTTACTAAACCACTGGTATGGAAGGTGTTCGAGAGCTTGTACTCGGAATGGTACCTTCGTTTTCTACGGCGGCGATGCCCCCGTGCGTACCTGACCACTTGGCTTGCTCTGCATCTCGAGCGACAAGCAACAACTGATGTTTCGACGTGCCTGCTCTAGCATCACGCATGATCCTAGAACAATATATACTCAGTGATTCATAACGCTTCCATACGCCAAATAATGTTGCCTACCGCTGCAAGTGAGTTTGATCATCACCTGGGTCTGCACTCGTTATGTGACGTATAGCCAGGGACATGGAGAACAAGCCCTGCAGACGGCGATTACAACTACGTTCAAGTGAGTGGTGCCACTTACCCCCATATTAGCTTCTCTCCGCAAGTAATCCACAACCTGAACCATGTCAGATGACGTCTATGCAGACAGAAGAGTTGGCTTGCCTTCGGAAGCAGTTCTTCTACTTCTGCACAGATTCCACACCAACAGAGCCACAGAATCTATTAATGAACGGACCATCCTAAGCATTGAAAGGTAACAACTTGATGCTGTCCTTGCCTTTCCGGTGACGTCCTCCTCCAGTGCTCGTTGTTCATCCTCATCCTCGGTTTTATCGAGTTTTGCTTGGAGCGCCTTTATCTCTTGGACCATGGAAGGAGTGTCGAGTTGCCTACAAATGACATTAAGATGTAGACTGATGAATACTAGGAGATACAGTGCTGACCTGTCGTAATCAACGTATCTCGCTTGACATTTTACCCCGGTGCTAGGGTACAACGAATCATACAACTGGAAATGATTTGACATCACAAAAGGACTCACGTCAAACGTTCCCACCATGTATTGTAGAAGGTAGTGGCTATGTGCTCGAATAGCTTTTCGTGGGTAATATTAGCCTCAACTATCTCCTGCCAGTAGCGACGCTTACGCCGGAGCCCAGAGTTTGTAATATCGACTCGACCTCACATGTGATCTTTTTCATTTCATCAGTATACCGACGCGGCGCATCACGGCATGCAAGAGTCTGTAACCGCCAGCGCAACAGAGGCAACACAGCTTCAAGACGCGAGTCCTCATCCGCATTGGACTGCTATCTTCTGTTAAATAGGTTACATGACATCACCCAATTGGTGCGGGCTAGTAAGCTGTCCTCTAAGGTTGTGATGTGAGTTTCCAAATGAACATACTTAGTGCGGTAGGCTCACCTTCCGCAGTGCCTACAGAACTCTCACTGAGTGAATCGGTTTCGATCATTGAGGGAAGCCTTTCGAAGAGCGTTATCTCGCCAATCTACGCTCAATGAAGGGTGTGAGTGGGACGAGGCGTCGAAATGATGAACACACACGTAATTTCTGAGATACTTGAGACCGAAGAGGTCGGAGAAGAACTTGATGGCTCCATCTTTCTTCCGTTTATTTTGTCAGCCTCATAAGTGTGTGATCGTCTTTGACAGTCCACCAACGCACAACAGACTCGCGGTGCGCTTCGGTTCCTGCAAGCTGACGCTGCGGACAGTGTGAGTGGCACGGGCCAACCGAGAGAGGGAACAGAGCGGGTACCATATTCACGAGGGGATAAAAGTGCTCCCTGCACAGACATGCATCAGCAATAGCACACAATATCATCTTGCGTGCTTACCGAATGCTCTTGAATCGTTCCCTTCGTTGTACGCAAGCCAGGTGTCGTCGCCAAACTTGTGGGGTTGCGATGGTGTATAGTGGAGTCAACATCCCTGCCTCGGTGGACTCAACATTGTCCGATACCAAGTCTGACACTGAATGTCAAAACGTCAGCCGTACACGATCATTTGCAGAACACTCACCGTCTTCTGCATCCCTGCGGTTACCAGCCTCATCAGCTTCATAGAACTCTGAGCATTGTATGACCGTCGTCACCAAACGTTTTCCTGCAAGACGGATAGACAAGGCTTTCAGTAGTAGTACGATATTGTCGTTGGCAGGAAGTGAGATGGCCTTTGACTGACGCAGCGCCAGGTACCTATCCTCAATATCACTGCGTGCCACAGCGACATTATCCTGATTACGCATTCCCCATTCACAGCCAGATATGCGGGAGACCACAGGGGAATAAGATGTATCCTCGGAGTCCATGCCGAGGGTTTGCATATCTTCAAATATATTGCCAGTGCGGATAAGAACGCCATCGGAATAGTCACCGTAATCACCCAGCTGTCTCCTGAGGTGTAAGACCAACACGAGGATGTATTGGATGACTCACCGCCACCCGTTGACCAGAACACTTTTCAAAGTGGACCTCCCAGCCGTCCAGTCTCAGGAAGTGCGAACCCCTAACCATCTTCATAAGCCCTGGCATACCAATGCCGCTGCGATCACTCTACAGTTACGCATATGGTTAGCGTTGCATGCATATGGGGTGAAAAGGTACCGACATCTGCAGTCGTCCATCTGCATGGCCCGTCACAGCAACCAGGACATTGCTCGACGTCGACCATGACCTTGAAATCGCCCTTCTCCCACCTACCCCAGACGACCCTTGCAGCCCAGATTGATTGGGGAAGGTGGGCATGCTTAGTGAAGTGGTCGTTGTGGTAGACACGTTCTTGTTTGGGCATACTCTGAGCATGTTCTGCGCGTCCCTTCCACATTCGATGATACGCGCTCCAGCCAAAATTCTCCCAGTTGTTGTCTTGAGTTGGGAAGCGCTCGTCATAGACGACGTGCACCCATCCTTGGCCACGGTGGTATCCGAGTCCAACTGCGAAGCGAGATCTAGCATACTTGTTGGCATACACTATGACAATGAGACCATCTGTGAGGGACGAGAGCACAACAGTATTTCCCCTGAACTCGTGCGGGTAGGTGCCACGGCGGGTGAATCCATGGTGTGAGACGTGCTTGTCGTCAAGTGTAAATTTGCGGCGCTTCTCGTTGACGTCTTGATGATGAGTGAGATGGAGAGTCTTGAACTCTGGATATGTTGTGAAGGTCGAGTCAGCACTTGCTATCCTGTCAAAGCTCGATCCAGAGGATACCAAATCGATGGTGACCAGCCTAAAACCAACTAACAAATAGCCACATGCCAGTATAGCCCTGAAATGTGACGGAGAGTCGGGAAGGGGAATGACGGGCAGGCACACTTGGATGCCTGCATTGCTGACAGTGAAGGTGCCAAACTGTTGAGAGTGCACAGCGTCACGAAGTGCGGCCAGTTTGCGCCGATGTGCCCGTCTACTCCTTCCGAGGATGTCAAAGCGTCGTGGCTTGTTACTGCAGGCAAGGGCCCGACGACCTTCCCACTAAGCTGAGCTTCAAATTCACAGTCGACGAAAAATTTGAAGAGCGCTCAACAGGTGTAATGAAGCATGCAGGAACTTGTTGATAGTCTGGAACTTTTCAACTGTCTATTTACCGAAAATGTGACAAGTTCAAACAGACATAAGTGGGCCCCAATGGAATATATGAATTCGAAGGCTGAACTGTGAAACCAGTGGTCTAACCCAGAGCATTTGTTTGAAAATGTGGGACTGCCTCGTAGGATCCCTCGTCAGGCATAGAACTTGTCATTGTAGTCACAAAAAATGACCTCCTCGAAATCCTTTGTACTTTGAATTTAGCCACTCATCATGAGTGACCTTATACTTGCACCGCACTTGAACTAACTGTGATTATAGACGGGTTCTGTTCCCGAGAATGCATTGTGAAGTACATACTGAGATCTTCGTTGCATACTTTCAGTTTCATATGTGATGTCTGGGCAACACCTCGAGCCACGTATCTTGTGCAGATAATGACAAGCCATCTTTTGCTGTACTAAGGCTGATGATAGACAGAGAACTTGAAGTTCAGGTAACGTTTCAAGGCCTCTGTGGACATGCTCATTGTTTCTCATTGTGCACGCATTGTGACCATCTATTCTGCACGCTGTGTTTGCAGCGTGCCGCTAAGAGCTGATCTGGTGCCGCTGCAGCTCCATTGCTGGTTGCTGCCCATGCACAAAAGTATATACATTACGGCTGCCCGCAGAAGGGTGCTCTCGGTGTTCATACAGATCTGTACATACACAATTATCGATACTCGCTTTGTTCAATTGACCGTCTTCTGGTGGCCATGAATCCTCCCCTTGTAAGTTGACCTCATCTTCTTGGTAACCCAGGTAGGTTCTATACTGTCCACGATGAAGAGACAATAGTCATGTAGTAGTGGGTGGTGATGGCCGTCCGATATATCTCCCACCCATTGATCCCCCTCTCTCAACCATATCTGAACATTTTTATCGCCATAGTGATGGATATAAAGGTCTCCGTCCATTGCATGAAGACGAGACGGGGGTTGCTGCAAACAGAGGTGATGGGTCGTTATGAATCGTCCCATTGTGACATCGAGATTACGAATTTTATGTTCCTGACGATTAGGTCTCGTAACTGCTGCATAGCTACTCACGATTAAAGCTGCTATGCCGATTACGTATTGAGACATACCTTTCTGCACCGCCATCCTCTGTGACAATGTTGGCATTGGCATTACTGTAGATCGGCGCATTTACATCCACCTTGCTTTGGGGAGGGAGTGGAACTGTCACAGGAAATTGCTGCCGATGGATGGGAATGACCTGTAGCCAGAATACGCAGCTAGTCGTGGCAACAGAACGGCAAGAACCTCTTATGTCTTCATCTGTCAATTCAATCGTAGTCATAGGCTTGAGTCCTACACGTTGGCGAAGCGGGAACGATTGTCGGTGTATCGAGATTGCCTGCAGAGGTAAACAATGGATGAATGGATGAACAGGTTACAAAGCGTACGTCAGTTTCTACCCGCCTATACGGTCGATATGGTGCAACGTTTTGCTGACAAAACTTGATAGAGCTATTGCAGGTTGGCACCTTCATCAGAAAGTCCACGGCAAGAGGTAAATAGAAAGGGATGAAAGCGCAATGAAGCATTATATACTCATTGCTTGGCCAGCATGATGGTTCACAAAGGACAAAGGAGCGTCATGCCAAATAGAGATGTAAGAAAACTTACAAATCTGTTCTACGATAGCGACACAAATCCTGAGAAAACTACGCAAGTAGGAGTAAGTGCTTTACACATGGTTGGGTCGACGTCTGTATATGATGCAGCTGAAGCAGAACTGGCTCAGCCTCCTTAGCCCAATTTTTCACTCCATGCAATTATATTTTAGATAGACAACGATGCCAATCTCAATATAAGCATGCAGTGGTGAAGCGCTTGAAGGTCTACGATTATGTACATATCCCCAGCACCACAGCGCTCCCAACCTCGCATTGCATCACGTAGGTATGAACAGACTCAGTCCTAGGTATAAAACATGATAATATTAAGTGTTTCACATCACTCGGATGGAACTATGAGCCAGACCTTGCTTAGTGACAGTACCACAAGAAAGTTCCCCGGTAGTTTTTTACTCTCATACAGGCACCCAGCGAAGTGACTGATGATATGGTGAGACTGTATAACCTGTTCCTCTTCCGTGAATTCGTCATAACAGAGTCGCATGAAAAGAAGCGGGAATTGTCTGTATGGGTCATGCGCAGCTAGCTCATGTGGGAGTTCTCGAAACTGTCGCACGCTATAGAAGAATTCAGTGACAACCTTGCTTGATGTTCCGCACCTTTGGTGTACGAAGATGCGTTTAATTTCCCCGGCATGCTGGAATGATTCACCTGCAAGGCAGAACAAAATATGGCTGTTCCCGAGATGCTTCGCAGAGCATGTGAAGGTCACTCCTTGAATTTTGACTGAAGCCCTTTCTTGTACGTAGGGCTGGACGACGCAGGTGTTGGGCCAGGGATCTTCACGATAAGACACGTAGCGGTGTCCAGGAGCAACGCCTTCATTGAGACAATTAAGCAGGCCCTTGTACATTTCGTCGGGGAGCATTGGTAGTCTATCAGCACTCTCGGTGATGTTAGGGCCATCATTTCTGCAGGTTATGTTGAGGCTTGGTATGGGTATGCCAAAGAACTGTGAAAAGATCTCGTGAAGACCCTGAAATGAATCTGATGGAGTTTTGCCGAGGAAGGCCCTCAAGTTACTTCCCTGGCAGAAGGCTTTCATCATGGTGTGTTCCATTTCACCTGCTACTCGTGAGTGCCAACCCAAGCACCGACCATAAAGCTCACCGATCCTGGTATTTGTCTTGAACCTCTGTAAAATACCGTTGTATCTTTCGAAGGGAAATGCCCACCACCCATGGGTAGGACCGAATGTGTGCAGGCACTCGGGCACATGGAGGGATGCATGGTTGTTATAAACGAGCGCCCGCGGTGTGGGCAACTCTTCTTGTGAGAGCGCAAGGGGAAAGTGGGGAAGGCTGTAGGTAAAACCTAGGCTCGTCCCAAGGGGTGCTGAGTCGGAAGGAGACAGGTAGGGAGGCCTGAAGGGTGTAGGAGGACTTTTCTTGGTGACTGGGCAGTGTTGGCGACGAAGAACTTGAAAGTCCGCCCTAGACAGGCGGCAGGGATTTTTCTGGGTGGGAAGACGCTTGTATGGACTTGGGACTCGAAGGGCGGCGATAGTAGACTCTTGTAGACGACGGGAAAATTCTTGTAGACGCAGGGGACCGGTTTAATGAAGTAGTGGCAATTTACTGACGGAGAAAGACTCGAAGACCACGCATAGACGACAAGACTAGCTTTGGGGACTCTGAGGCTGCTCTGGAGACTCGAAAATACTCTGGGATACGACTCTGGGGACTCTAGAAACTCTCAGACACGCAGATGTTGACTCCAAAAAAAGTGGGTCCTATTTTTCTATGTACAGCGGACTTTTTGTAGCGTAAGGACAGTGGTTTCTAAGGTAAAATCGGAATACTTCGGATCTGTCAAACGTCTAAAGCAATAAAAGAAAACACCAAGACCGATGTACGGACAATCACAAGCGCTGCAGTGATGTAGATGGAAATTAAAACAAACAAGGTCCAGAATCGTGAAGGTAAGTAAAGAAGAAAAGGTATAACTCCGTACTTGGGTCGGAGGGAGGTGCAGTGGGGCTGGCGGCGATTTCGTTGACGAAGGAAGGACACGGGCGGCGATGTTTACTAGGGAGGTGGCCGTTTCGGCGCTTGTAGCATGGATATAGACACCGAGGGGCTGGGATGACGCATGACAGGTCGGTAGGAATCGCCGACACACAGTGTTCAGTGGTCACGTGAAGGGAGGGATACGTGCGTTAGGGGACGGGCTTAATACGGTAGCTGGTGAGTCAGCAGCGATGTTGCAGGCGCGAGCACATGATGTGGCGGAAGGTGTGACGTTAACATATGCAGCGATGTTACTAGCCAAGGGAGTGTCATAATGCGTGAGCGAGTGACTACTGAGAGTGAGAAAGGCCGCTAAGGGCGCTCTGTAGCTTCAGGGAGTATAGACTCCCTACAGCGGTCCAAATATTTGTAAGGTGCTGCGAGTATAATATATTAGATATTTTTCGACAATTTCGGCATGTTGATCAGATGTGGAGCGGGTGGTTGCCCAGCGGACTGCTGTTACAAGTGATAGGTAATTGTGCAACAGCGCCGCATCCCTTTCACTTGCACCATCGCTACCCCATAACCTGCACAGCGTGATAGTCAGATTAATTAAACATGCTGTCCGCCATTGGTCAGCTTTGAGTTTTCCATGACCGGGACTGCCAAGATTATGAGGTGCACGAGCCACCCATGACAGTAAAGTAGTCCTCGCCATGTCTTTCCATACTTCTGATAATACCGATTGATCAAGGATAGTTGTCGACGGGGCACTTGACCATGCCGCGGATAGGTCCACTACGGGGCGAGGAAAAACACGTGGACAGCGTATTTCGGGATCTCCAAGGAGTCTATGCTAGAAAGAAGGTAAGGAGATGGTTTCGGAAGAAACTAGTAGGCTCACCCAATCAATAAGTGCTTGAGCATATGCTGTCTTTCCAATCGTCTGATTGGCTTTATACAGTCGAATCAATGGGTCATTGCTGATGTTGACCTCTGGCAGAACGTTGTTTGCTTCAGCGAGCGCAACAATATACCCCCTTCTCAACTTTGTTAGAGCCGACAGCGAGCACTTCTTGATGGCTTCAATCCCAGCATCGAGTTCTCTCTGTTGTTCCTCGGGGGTGTGTGGCCGGATATGAGTTTCAGCAGCAGATTTTGCGTCAGCATTCATACCGAACACTTTGCAACAATGGTGCTGGAGGTCTCTGAGGAAGAAGTTGTGCATTGCTTCTACGACCACGAAGCGGGTTGGATCCCAATACGGTAGGCACAACAGTTCGGACCATCTAAGCCCAAATGCGTCATATATTCGCTGTCGAGTTCCGTCTGTATGTGCATCCCTCCACATCTTCGCAATTGCAAAGTGCTCCTGCCACGTCCATCGTCTCCAGGTCGATATATCCATATTGCTAAAATCCGAGCCACTTTGCTGGCAAAACGAGCAGAATCTCCCTTGTGTAGACCCCAGGCCTGCAAACCCGGCAGCTTTTCGTGTCGCTAACAAGTCGCAGACAAGTGGTATCACTGCGCAGCGTACCAGACAACCGAATGTATGAACAGCAGTGCGAGTAAGGCACAATCCTGGAGCCCAGCAGCGAATTAAGTCGTCGACCAGTGGTTTCAGTACGTGATTTAGACGGTACGATGAAGGCTCTTGTGGCCCAGGAATTATGCCAGCGATATAAACATTTTCGAGTTGATAGCGTAGGTGAATCGGTAAATTGAGACAGACCATGTAAATGGCACCAAATGAAGTGTGCTTCCCGCCTTGTTTGTTACCAAATGGATTAAACCAGTCGACGAACAGACTAAAGGCTAGTCAAACTTCTGAACGTAGGTTTTCTGACCCGAAGTACAAGTTGTTATCAGGGCCTCGAAATTGTCTGAAGGCAGATCCATCCCATATGTCAGACATACGGTCAGAAATTGGACCGGTTGTTCCATGTAGAGATGTCATGACTTCGGCTCGTGAAAGGAAACGCGCGATCCACGAATCGAGTGGTTGATACCAGAAACAGCGGTTAGGGGATCCACGCTTCCCAAACAGATGCGTGCCACGAGGCTCGCTCGATGGTGTCGCACGATGAGCGCAGTGCGTGGGGATGTTCTGATAGTCCTCTTTCTGGTGTTCAGGAAATGGGCCATACAATGAAAAACAGGTTGGACAGCAAATATATTGGCGTAGCTCTGGGTCAATATGCAGGAGGTCGAGAGCGCTGTGTATGTCCTTTGGACAGCCTGAGGTGAGCAAATCGATCTCGTCCTTAATCCAATGATGACCGCCAAACTTCTGGAGACTGTCAGTGACTCTCCCGATTGTGGCCATGACAACAGACTGCAAAATCAACAGCAGGAAGTTCGCGCTGTGCCTTGAAAGTCCAGCTAATACATGCAAAATACTGGCTCCAAGGATGCCTAATGAAAGAGGTAAGGCCATATTGCCAATGGTATCCAGGCTACTACAGAAGCGATCTAATTTGCAACTTAGTATGTATGCTCGAAACCCATTGTCAGTGCACCTACCTGCCTTCACGACCGTTGGAACAGAAGACACAGTATTAGGTACCTCCTTGGCTATGTTTTCTACCTCTTGTCGATGCCATTGATAGTCGCGAATGCGTTCAAGGGAACTTTGGTGTTCTTGGATGTCAAGGATAAGCCTCTTCCTGGCTAACATGACACTGTCATCTTCATTGCTAGGGACAGTGCTGACAAGTTCGAGCAGTTTCTCCATGTATTGGTGATGAATGATAAACGGCCGTGAACCCCATTGATCACTGGGATCGATGGGTGGGGGAGTATTCGCAGCGGTGGGATAGTCCAACATGAATCTGAGGCGAGGTGGAGTAAAGGATGAGACTGAAGAGTGAAACATATCACGATATTGCTGCAATAATTGAAGCGAAGCAGCCGAGGTAGATTCTGCTTTCAATATGTGAGATTGCTATCATTTCCAGAAATAAATGAAAACACCTTTGTCGGAGACTTCCAGCGGCGTACTAGGAATAAAAGCAGCTTCGTTTCCCAACTCACTCTGACGTGCCCGGGATGATACGACATCCTCACCATGGGTCTCTGGCGCAGTGGTAGCTACGAGCAGATCGAGTTCCGTACGTTCACATTGTTTCGCTGCACACCATATTTTATCGTCACGACGATGCTGGTGGGCCATAGATGGAGGTAGTAGGCGGCCAGGGGTTGGAAGTTGTGTCCAAGGGTCTGGATCCAATTCACTGATACAACCATACACCTGGCATTTACATCGATGTTTGCAGGTGCCATGGCTTTCCGAGATAAACCTTAGCCTGATCTTTTTCGTGAGCCAGCAAACATAGTTGAATTAGTTCTCTCACTGGTAGGTAATATTCCGAAATTTACTATCTTCCTCAGACGGCTGGCCAAGCTCGAGCCCGCTTCGCAGCGGTTTGCCATGAAAGGTACGGCCATGAACCTATGACAAATAAGCGGTAAAATATCCATCTTAGTTGTTTGGCTGACATCTAGCAAGTGGCCACACCCTCGTTCTGCATTATTTTGTTGGCTGACGTCTGTCGCCTGTTGCAGAAAGCTCCTTTGCCTTCCGCAATATTTTGTTGGCAAACTTCTGTCACCCAATATCTTGTTCAGCCTAGCGAGGTATGCCGCTATCCCTCATCCAGCTTCTTACTCGCAGACCTCGGAAGATTGCATCGTCACTACTATGGCGTCTCCTCCTCCTCAAGAAGGATGTGGATGTGCTCGGTATCACACTGGTGACACGGTCTTCCTCAGATCCGTTCGTTGCCAAGCTCGCGATCACCTGCCACATTCTCGCAGGTTGCGGTGCTGTTTGAATGTTCAACACTGATCTGGAGAAACCCTATATACTGGCATTCAACATGGTAACAACGTCTGACGAGCCGTCACAGAACGGTAAGTAGAAGGATAAAAATCATAGACGAAGCAATAGAAATTGACTTCCAGCTCA
>JANFAE010000641.1:0-49131 GCA_024613145.1 Pisolithus marmoratus | reverse complement strand
ATCATTGCTCTCGTCACGGCCATCGTTACTGCACTCGTGTCGAGCGTGGTACTGGCAGTAGATATATGCTGGTGGTGCTCGTAAGAAATAACATCGACCACTCGTTGTCGGTGCCCACTTAGCGTGGAGTTGGAAATGGTGTATGGATGATCCTGACGGCAGTCGTGATGACTTGGATTGCGGTTGTTATTCTCTCAGCCAGAGCATGTTACTGCTTGGGGGTGAAACCGTAAGTAATGCGTCACTTTGGACTCTGGTCTCTGGGACAAGCGATCCTGACCGTTCTGTGTGGTAGACCGGACGATGATGATCTCTGAATGACAAATTTATGTACCACATCCCCTATTTGACGATATCCGGAAATGTAGGCCATACCCATACAATGCAGAACGACGTGTTATTCCCTACCATGAATACGGAAGCGGCTCGCTCACTTTGTTCTACACAGCTCATGGGGTCAACGTCAACTACTTTGCATAGGTCAGTTTATCTATGAATCATGTGTTTGAACGCAACATTGTCAAGGAGGCGCGTAATCCTTCTATGAATCATTCCGGATTACCCCCATAGATCTATCAGTATGTTAATCCGTCGTCAAGTGGTTCCTTCTGAGTATCAGTGGTAGTGGTGATGCCCTGTGTATATTCTTCTGTCAAGATTATATAGTCGTTCTTGAACTAATCAGCCCGATTCGCACACTGTCGGGTCGAAACCCGCTTTCTTGTAGCGCCCGTACACCACATCAGTGTCCCCGTCAATAATACCTTGCGTCCCTTTTACTGCGCAGCTATGTATGTTTCATCACGCCGTCAGCTCCAACGGGTGACAAGGCACGCTTACGAGTTTCATGTCCCTTCGTGCACCGCCTAGATGGCGACGGCCCCTGGAGTTGGTTGTATGCCAAGTAGCAATGATGAGGCGCGTGGTGAATATTACTGTGTCCAGCGAGCTTCTCATATCCATACAACGATAGTCTGTCACGCAGAAGTTCATCGCGTGGAAATGAGTCTTCAGTTCATCCAACATGACTGGTCTCATGTACCATACCTTGGTTTAGGTGCTACTTTTGGTGACCGCGTTTGAGGATGACCGCGATGATGACGTAATTAGTCATCGGAGTAGAGATAGGGACTCCTATTCTTAGTCTCAGACAAGTCAGCGAGAATTCCCGGTCTGTCTGTCTGTCTCTCTTCTCTACGTTGGTGCAATCAATAGTGCTGCAGTGAAAATAGAAGTCCTGCACTTGTTCAATTGACACTTCACTGGCCTGTTATGGTCCTCGTACTCTGCTAAAATCTCACCACCGTTCCATGGGGTCATGCATATGCTTCATCGCTGGGCTCTCTTCAGCCTTACCGAAAGTGCCCGTGTTGCGAGCACCAGGCCCCTCCGACGGCACCTCGTCACCATCCTTATCGCAAAATATTTTCCTCAGGTCGATACGACCCGGTACAACCACCGTCTAAATACTATCAAAGGAAATTTGATAATCACGATGCACCTGCGCTATTGAATCGTCTGAGCAATAGCCCTGCATCAAAACCTACTGCTACGCTGATGGACAGGATCGGGTGTCAGGTGGAGGAGGGAGAAATCAGCTCAGGCGGTGAATATTTGCCGTCTGTTCCGTCGGCATTGATGTCTCCTGAGCCTGGAGAGGTGGAATCTCGAGGTTGATAAGCCTGTACCCCGTCGAGTTAGGAGAGGTCGAGCGTTTTTTAGAGAGCGTGCTGAGCCCTCGTGTTTTGGAGTCTGTGGGTCGACCCAGACCTGCGGTATGTAGTGTGTTTTCATCGTGCACGAGACGCCACAACTCATTACGTATTCCGAAGGCACAAGAAACACGTGTGTCTGAAGATATCCCTCCAGCTTTGGCAAAACGCATAGGAGATGAAAGATTGTCTCGTTCATCATCATCACGTTGCATGGTTCAGGGCGTGCAACAGGCGCAATTTCACACTCCTAGCATTAACGACAAGGCCGCAAACGGAAACCTTCCGAACCACCACAACGGCGAACCTGTTGATAGTCCTTCGACAGCTGTGCTTGAGCAGTGCAGAACGCACCTTGCGCCTGTGGTGTTGGCTTCTGTCAAGGCGAAAGCTTCTCATTCAGCCACACAACTTGAGCAGTGCGCAACTGTTCTATCGAATGATAGATGCGCAACCTTGCTCCGTCACGCAAAGGACATGAGAGAACAACTACGTTCTTCACGTGGGCGTGTGCCAACTGCTCCCAGGCGTAGATCGCCTGAGTACCGGAATCGCACTAGCGATTACAAGGCTAGTAGACGTGGTCATGTCCCATGGAATCGTGAAGCGCCAGAGTCTGTTATCCATGCAGAGACACAGGTGCGAAGAGATAGTGACATGACACTCGTGGAGAGTCTGGATGGGGGTGATTCTCCAGCTTTGAAGGCTTGTGCTAGTCCACACCAAAGCTACCAACCCTTATCCAAGGTGGAAGAATTGTCACCTGTGTTGAATCCTGCAGAGGTCATGGAAACAGACAACTGCATGCATTCTGGATCACCTGAAGGAGGTAGTGATCAAGAAGATATGGCAAATTCTACACTAAGGTTGCCCTGTGACCAAGCTGCTGTTCAACAGCCCCCTCTACCCGCAATATGGTCAATACACAATGGGCCTGATATACCTTGTATCAATGAAGCAATTGCAATGGTGAGCGAAGACCTGTTTTCGGCCTCGGGAAGGTAGAATGCCTTTTATTACGTTCAAGCCTGAAACAACCATGTTCAACTTGATATTCTTTAACAGGCTAGATGCAGTCGCCCATATATATTGCTTAAGCAAAGGTAATTTAACTCCACGAATTGACTTCGATGGGCCATTTGCAGAGACTTTTGGCGCATTTCAAAATGCTGGTTCACAATGGCCTCAAACAGGCTCACTGATCGTTCAGGTAAATCCAGGCTTCCCACATGGGAAGACATGGCTACCGTATGAACTGGTATGTTGGGTTTGAAGAGCATCTTTGCAGGTGCTAACACTCACACAGGAGTCTTCACCGTTTCTGGATGTGACTTCTTGCATCGTTCCCGGAGAAAACATTCTCCGCTGGATTTCGTTGTCTCCCATGTCGGACTTCGTTTTCGTGCTTTGCGCGTCGCCGTTGCCGCTTGCTGAACCAGCATTGAAAAAATTGTGATCGGCATTCTTTATTCCTGTGCTCGGCCTCGAGACTACAGAAGCGAGCGACGTCTCGCGAACTTTCTTCATCTGCATCACAGGTGCCCCCAGTCGCTTTGGCTCGACTGGGTACCGCCCGAACACCTTTTACTTGCCGTCTCCATCTGCATCAGAGGTGTGTCCAGTCGCTTTGGCTCGACTGGGTACCTCCCGAACACCTTCCCGCATTGTACGCCAACCGTACACCTTTTACTTGCCGTCTGCATCCGCATCAGAGGTGCCCCCAGTTGCTTTGATTCGACTCATGTACGCCAACCGTACACCTTTTTCTTGCTGTCTGCTCAGTGTGGTGTAAATCACCGACACATTCTAATCCCAACCCTAACCTCGTAAACTTCCTGTTAGCATAGCATAGCAGGCGGTATATAATTCAGTTATTGTATCTTATGCATCCGCAGTTCCATGTTTAATCAATCCTATGACACATGCCATGTTCCAGTGCAACGTGCCTACGCTAGGAAGCCATGACTACTGATTGTGGTTGAGGGCTGATACTCATCCCACCAAACGACTCTCCGAGACCGTCGGCTTCCGAGCTTGATCGTGAGTGGCCGGGCATGCAGAGTCCACCGTGGACATAAGACGAACACCTGGTATCGCACTGCTTAGTACGTCGCCACTTGCTGCTCTTGCATGGTTGTCGGCGAGATCATCTTCCTCTTCTGCATCCTCTTCCTCCTCGTCTTCCTCATCAATCGCAACAGAAGCCCAGTCACGGTACACGCCTTGGATGTATGAACTTGACCGACGGAGCTTGTACGGATCAAATGGGAAAAACGTGTGCAGTTCTGTTTGTAAGAACGCCTCGTTGACAACTTTGGGCAGTATCGGTATGCTGCCTGCACTGAGATTGTATTCCGAGCGTTTGTTTGCCTCGAGTATCGAGTAGCAGTACGCGAAACCCGTCGCTTGAGCGACACGGGCGAACTGCATAACAACGTTGGGCGAGCAGACCTTATGAGGGGAGCATGAGCGTATAGCGAGGAGTCTTCGAGTAGAGCATGGCTCACCTTGAGCGGATTAAGCGGCGACGTGATCACCCGCTGAATGACGTTCAGCTCACTCATCCACCTCTTCCCACTCTGGTACTCTTCCGACTCGTCGAAATCCTCTTCGAGATCTCGCCACCGGAAACAAAAGATCAAAAACACTGCTTGGGCGATGGCGTAGAACAGGCCGTGGTGTGCCATACTCGGCAGTTCCCCTCCCGCTTGTATCACACTATCAAACGCGTCTAGATGGCTCCTCAAATACGTACACAAGAGGCCGACGACGCGACGCGTGGCATCGCGATCCACGAACTGTGCACGGCTAACGAAGGAGGCAATGTAACTTGCGGCAGCTGCGCGTGTCACTGCAGGGACGTCTTGCCCAAGAAGCGCTTTTTCTACCAGCAGTCCCTGAAAGAGGTCGCTGAACTCCGGATCTAGAGAAGAGTACCAAAAAATGAGGAACTGGGTGTATCGAGATTTGAATGTGCGAATGATGGTACGATCAAAAATGGCTAGGAGGGTGTGGAATTGCGCATCTCGTATAGCTCGTCCTGCTTCAGCAGATATTGGCGAAGATGGGCGGGGTGAGTTAGGTGGAGACAGTGATAAATCAGTTCTTGGAGATACAGTGACTTCCGTAGTCGAATGCAAGTGGTTAAAGTGGTCGAATACTACTTTGAGGATTGAGTCGAGCTTGTTGACCATGTCTTGTATGTGTTGTGCGTTGGCTGGTAGATCAGGATCATTGTCTCCGCTGTCGTCGCTGTCGTCGGATGAAAAATCACTCGCGGAATCTGAAGCATCGTCCTCATCTTCATCATCAGAGTCCTCATCCCCTTCTTGCCCAACAACGATGTCAAAGGGGTCAAATTCAAAAACGTCTGCATACCCTACACCACCCTCTTCTTCTTCAAGTTCCTCGAGCTCTACCTGGATCTCAACCTGGGAGAAAACAGTCAGTTGGTACGTACACCACAAACCAAAAACATACGTCTATTTGTAAAGCACGGTCTATGATCAGGGCCAATATTCGATCCGACAATTCAGAACAATATTCAGTTACT
Source organism: Pisolithus marmoratus (assembly GCA_024613145.1). Lineage (NCBI taxonomy): Eukaryota > Fungi > Basidiomycota > Agaricomycetes > Boletales > Pisolithaceae > Pisolithus > Pisolithus marmoratus. Next base: position 43,866 of record JANFAE010000641.1, on the reverse strand, counting down.
CTTAACAGATTGCGAATATAGGCTACTTGCGCTGCTTGAGGTTGACGCTTGTGAGGGAAATGACGAACAAGTAGAGGTTGTAGGGTTGAGGGTAGAGTTGGGATGAGAGACAGCAAGTGGCCGAGGAGGTAATGTAGACGATCATAGATCACTCTCCGTGTCAAGGGGCTGTCTGAACCCTCGGGCCCATTGGCATTTAGTGCTTGCAGTCCCGATTCTACTGTAATATGAATGTTATGATCTTGCATCGGAACCACGATACGCACGGTACGTTAAGCCCTGCATAAGCCTGGTGAGCACCAGGGACAGGTATTCGGGCCTAGCACTGAGAAGCATTCCAATAAACTCAGTGTATATCTTCACAAATGTGGCATCCATGGTAGTCCACGGGAGGTTGACGATAGCTTCGACTAGGGCTGAATGGCGTTTCTCAAGCCGAGAGAGCACGTGTGTCAATGCAAGGATCCATAGTCGCAACTGCGAAGACGAGGTCGCGCTTTCTCTGGCTTTTCGAGGGTTGAATTGATCAACTAGGTCATCAAAGTCTTTGCTTTGGCCCTGTTTCAAGAGGGATCAGCGGAAAACATGAGCCAGCACAGGATCAGACATACGTCGAGCTTCCCCTGCAATGCCTTATCGATAAATGCGATATACATATCTTTCTTGAATTGTTCATCCTGCTTCACTCGAGAATTGGTCGCAATTGGTCGTTGGATCAGCAAGGAAATAGCGTCGGCAGCACGACCGTCGGGGCGGGGCGATTTTGATGACGGTCGTTTTGCATAGTTTTGGATCGAGATTTTTGGGTTTGGGTCGGTATAGCGCATCGAGGGCGTGTAGGGCCCTGATTTTGGTGCCCGTTGGTTGAACTGCGAGTGTGTTGAGTGGGGGTCCATTGCAGTCCTCAAGTAAAATCACTAAAATTTTGTCTACCATTTAGCTAACAAATTTCAACACACATCATATCCTAATGTGGTAATTCCTGGCAAATGCTTGCCACGTCCAGTTTTTACCCCGGAGACGCGGGTTGCTCCATCTTGCTTTGATCATGGCGACAACACCGTTCTCGTCCGCGCACAGACTCTACGTCAAGTCACTGTACCGGCGCATGTTGAAGAACGAGCTAGACTGGGTAGTTCGCAGGGATATTTGGCGTGGAAGGGCTTTGATGATTAGGGCTGAGTTCGAACGGAATAGGTGCGTTTCGTTAGCTGCATGAAGCTTTAAGGATGTCGACGACACAACACAGGGACGTGCACGACCCGAGGGCCTTAGCACAAATATTCGAGAAAGCTGAAGCTGAGTTGGCGGCGAGGCAACACCCAGACCCTTACATCCGTGAGTAGGCAATATGTCATTCATAGTAGTCGAGCTCAATGACATCTAGCACCCGCCATGCCTGGAGGTACGAAGTGGTGAGTTTACTTCACAGTTATAGCAGACCTATATTGAATATGTGATTCATTTCTTTCAGGGAACGCAACATTCCTGTAAGTCCGTCGTTCCTTCTCTGGGTTAGTCTCACTGAACCCTCCGCAGCCCACTATCGCACCCTTATACGACCACATTGCCGAGGGCCATCATTAATCCTCCTTTTCACTGTGCATACTTTAGCTATACCTCTGGTTTAACGAACCTGCGCCGGATGCCTGATGTAGTGTTCTCTCACGATTTCAGCTCTCTTGACGGCATGCCAGCCTCAATAACTGAGATTTTCGATGCATTTGGATCGTCCTCCAAAACTATCAATTGTCCATGTCGACATCCTCCGGGTACAACATAAACAAGACATGGCTGCAAACGCAACAGTAAGTATATGGCAAAATCTTTGTTCTGCTAGACACGCTCGACCCTTCGGAGGTTCGGCAGCGAAATGATTGAGGCTCATCCAGAGAAAGTCTTTGTTTCATATGGTGATTAATTTATCTCGAAAACATTCAATGCGGTATCATAGAAGTACGAACTATATGCCATCAGTTAGCTCTCTTCCGGAACATAACCCTAACATTGGGTTCGGCCATGACATTCAAGTCCCAGTGAATACTTGGTGGCCTGGAGACCCCATCCTCAAACTTGACATCATAGAACGTGAGGATATATGCAAGTATAGTTTTCAGCTCATTAGCTGCCAGGAACCTTCCAGGGCTATTGTGGAAGAATAAGTGAGTACCGCGACTCCAAATTTAAAGGTGAGCGTAATCATACCATGCATGCTTCCCATATCCAAAGGGAAAATAGTCTGGACTCACTGATACCATTTGATGCCTGGCACTTTCATTCCCATCATCGCGAAGTTGGGAAAACCGGAAAGGATCAAAGACGCCGGGATTGTCATAGATGGCACTATCACGGTGGATGACACACGTCGGAACAGAGAGGTGAGTCCCCTTGGGTATGAAAGTTCCATCTGACAGCGTCAGGTCCTTCATTGCCTTTCTTTGCACGCTGGCTAAATGATGGATGTAGTCTGTCGGCTTCACAGTAATGGTGGAAGTCCATATACGTACATGCGAGGACACCTTCGAGGCGCTGAGTCTCCGCCACAAAACTATCAACTTTCCACATCAATGCGATCGCCTCTCTCGTCCACCCATGCTCCCGAATGATCGTGTCAACTTCCTGACGAAGGGGACCTACATATTGCGGATAGGCTGCCAGATTGTACAACGCTTGTGTGAAGGTCTGCGAGAACATTAAATCATGTTCAAAGGCATTGGATGGAAGCTTACATTCGTAGTCGACTGTTTTCGAATGGTCAATAATTCAAACAACGACCTCGATGGTGGGAAAGACATACATGTATCGAGGCAAAGTTGATCGTTAACACCCGCAGAGTTAACTGCCTGGTCGAGAACTCCTCTCTCTCATCTATCAACCACTGCAGAAGGTCGTTCTACGAATAATCAGGTGATAAGACAACCTCGTCAAAGGCTCCGGCTCACAGGTTTGTCACTCCACTCATCCCCATACTCTCTCATACACCTGAGGCGTTCTTTAACAATAGGGTCAAGATGTTTCGTGCCGCGTTTGATGCCTCCAGCAGTATTAGGTAGTTGTTTTGACACAAAACTGGCCAGGGCGTGAATCCGCAGGGGGTGACAGAACTGGAAGAAATAGCTCACTCACGGTACCAGAAACTTAGGGAACATATTTAGGATATTGGCATCCATCGCGACGTCAACCGCAAATCGGGAGGTAAGGTCGATCCAGTCAGGATCCCGACCTGCCACAGCTCAGTACCTAGCAACTTTCAAAGATCGGAAGAATTGACTTACAAAGTGGTAGACCCACGAAGACCCTGTTGCTGGCCCTGCATACGACCTGCCGCACAGTTTCTACCGCCGAGACGCTCTTCCATGCTGTCAGAGGTGTCAGCGCTAATCGTAAAGAAACATTAGTTCGTCACAAGCACCATCGTCCTTGAGGCCGAGCAGTTCTTCGAATGCAGTGTGTACTTCGTCCTTAACGTCGTAGTAATACAGATCAAGATTACGGGTGAAATGTATTCGTGTAACGGCGATGTGGTAGGGATTAGAGTTGATCTCAGGGCCAATCAAGTAGTCGACCTTGACAGACTGTTGTTATTGGACTTTATTAACGCCTCTTCGATCGGAACACGAATGCACCCACATCATTTGCTGCTTCTATCAATGATAGCTCGTCCTCTGCGGACTTTTTGATATCCTCGAGGTGGTGATGGCCGACGACCACAATCCAGCGATTCAAGGTCGGGACTTTGAAAGGTGCGCCTTTATACTTCCAGACTCATCAGGATGTCCATGTAATCTACGGATCGTTGGACGACTTACCTTATCATACCCCTCCTGTAAAATTTGAACAGCACTGCCCACGTACTTGAATGCAGAAATGTAAGATGCGGGCCAGTATGAGTATCCAACGGACGGAATGTGGTCAAGCTTAGGGCATACGTAGCACAGTAGTTAGTACCACTTTTCATATAGGGGACAGAGCATCTTCTTACGTTTGACGACTTGCACAGCTTGAGCACGATTACCGGAACAGTAGCACAGATTGCAGCAGTCAGAATATAGCTTTTGGGGGAGATATCCATCATTGCACAGGAGAGCCACCGCAGCGCTGCCCCCTTATATGCGGCACGAACCGCCGCTTCGTGTCCCTTCACCAGAATCCGGATAATCCGTCGGGATCGCACGAAGTATGAGATCAGTTGTGAAGGCCAAGCTGAAGCGCCGGGGCCTTGGAGCAATGATCTGGAGCAGCGGAAATTCCCTCACTGAATGATATCTTGATTACGTACAGTACTGGATACTCCGGCCCGTGTTGCAATGACGATATCTATTCCCGTTGGGTGTTGCCCGTTCCAAACATAGTAACAAGAATGGCGCGTATTTCTGGTAATCAAAAGAAGTCAGCAACTGACTTCGTGGTACGCGCCGTACGCGTGTTGCGTGTTGGGAGTTTTATTACCAGCCAGACCACAACTGCGGTGATCACAGCGGCAAATTGGTCCATGTGCCAGGATGAACACAATATGTACCATCAAAGACGTAATCAGATGAATGGAGAAACGACGGATACCGAGCGTCGAACCATGTCAATATAGCTTCTACTATAACCCACATCACAGAAGACTCCTGGGAGCATGACATAGTCGCGGTGACGCTGTCGACAACCAACCGAATGACCGCGTATCAGGGAGAAATTATCAGTCCTGGACAAAGTTTTATCCTACATGCACAGACGGTACCGTCGTGAATGAAGTCACTTGGTTTCGCCCCAACTGATCTTTAGTTCCTCGATCTTTTCTGGCGAACCCGAAGGTAAGTTAGCGAGCTGTTCTGAATCGTTAAAATTACCGAGGACGAACCTAGTAACTCACCGGAGTCTCACCTAGATGTCAACAACTAGCATTGCATTTCCGAAGGAGAAGCTCAAACGCTTGAGAGTAACTCGACGCAAGCTAATATAAGTGGTGAACTTGAGCTCACTGTGACCATATGTGATCTCTTGGGCTAGTTACAGAATATGCTGTGTGAATAAGGAGAGGACCCGACACTAAGGGCGAGAAACTCTGCATTCTGTGAGGGTTTGAGTACGACCCTTCCCACTCCTTGAGATATTCGCGAGGTTTAACAAGTTGGTTCATCCAAAGGCATAGTAGTCATAGGCCGCGGCAGAAAGCTTGTTTACAAATACGTACTGCGGCAGGGCATGAGATGTGCTACCCGTGCGAAGCAGTAACTTTTACTGCACTAGGCGGTTCCGGCATAGTTAGCAAGGGTTCATGAATCAGGCCACTAATGGTGAATTGCAACTTGCCTAAGTTTTCCGTTTTGTTTGAGGTGGTGCTAGCCTTCGGGACCAAGAACAGGGAGACTATCCTTGTTGGGGAAAGGGGAAACAAGAGGAATGGGATAGATTCAGCTGACTACGCTACAAAAGGTAGCTCAGGTACAAACAGGCGGGTGTGCACAAGAGTTCGCGATCGTATCATATAAATACAATTCAAGGTTCCGTCGGATGTCCCGTATCATTTACATTATGTACTTATTTCTCCCTGGCTTTGCCTTTTTCATTCACCGCGGGCTGATGTTATGTATCTTTGTACCTGAGCTCCTTGACAATAATCTACCTACCCCGCAGGAGTGCCGGGCGCCAGTCATAGAATGAAACACGAAGAAGTGATGCATGAAATGAACAAAAAAGATTTTGTAATAAGTGCAGACCACCGACCAGTGGACTGCGTGAACAGCCGATGCAGAGAAACACTATGCTCCGTGATGTCTTCATAGATAACCTCGTGTGAGCACATTTGCTCCATGGTCCGTCCAACTCACTCAAACCACGACCCCCTTACAGCGATCAACGCAGAACCGCGGGCGCGTGACTCGTAGGGGACCCCGCCTTGCAGTGTTTGGCTTCGCACGTGAAACAGACGGGATGCAAATGGTAAATTACACGATTAATCAGAATGCTCGCTGCAGGGTCGGGTAAACACCGAATCCCACACCTTCTCTTGCGAGTGTATGTGAGACGACAACATATAGTCTTGCATGCACAGGCCACTAGACCTCGAGTTTTTCGTCTGCCTTTGGGAAACAGATGCTAATGAAAAGGCATCTATCGCGCGGGTTGTTTTTTGGGGGGGGCCAGGGAACGCCGTGATACCTGTTGTTATCGTAGATAGTAAACTAGTGCAGACACCATACAGTTCGTCAACAAGGTATTCAAATGAATTGAAAGTGGCCCAAACAAGTCAGAAATGAAATAGTGATACACGGGTCGTACATTGGGGGTAGCAAGGCAATCAGTCGTTGGCTCTCTTCCGAAACATTACCCGGACAGTGGGATCTGCTATGACATTCGAATGCCAGTGTATGCTTGGTGGCTTGGAGAGCCTGTCCTCAAACTTGATATCATAGAACGTGAGGACATGTGCAAGCATGGTTTTCAGCTCATCAGCTGCTAGGAACCTCCCAGGGCTGTTGTGGAAGAGTAGGTGAGTGTTGCCACTCCAAGGCAAGCCCAACCATACCATATATGCTTCCCATATCCAAAGGGAAAATAGTTTCGATTCATTGCCACCATCTGATGTTTGTCACTTTCATTCTCATCGTCACGAAGTCGGGAGAACCGGAAAGGATCGAAGACGCGGGGATTGTCATAGACAGCACTATCGCGATGGAGGACATATGTTGGAACATATAGGTGAGTCCCCTTCGGGATGAAAGTTCCATCTGACAAGGTCAGACCCTTCATCGCTTTTCTTTGTACGCTGGCTGAATGATGGATGGAGTCTGTCAGATTGACAGTAACGGTGGGCGTTCGTGTACGCACTTATGAGAACACCTTCGAGGCGCTGAGTCTCCGCCAGAAAACTGTCAACCTTCCGCATCAACACCATCGCCTCTTTCGTCCATCCATGTTCCTGAATAATTGCATCAACTTCCTCACGAAGGGGCCCAACATACTGCGGATAGGCTGCGAGATTGTACAATGCTTGGGTGAAAGTCTGCCGGAACCTTAAATCATGTTCAAAGGGAACTAAACAAAATCTTACATTCGTGGTCGACTGGTTTGATGTTTTGGAACAGTCAATACTCAACAGTAATCTCGACGGTAGGAAGACATACATGTATCGAGGCAAAGACAAGCGTCAACATACGCAGAGTCAACTGCCTGGTGGAAGTCTCCTCTTTCTCGTCCATCAACCACTGCAGCATGTCGTTCTGCGAATAATCAGGTGATAAGACAACCTTGTCAAAAGTTCCTGCTCACGGGTTTGTCACTCCACTCGTCCCCGTACTCTCTCATACACCTGAGACGTTCTTTGATAATGGGGTCAAGATGTTTCATGCCCCGTTTGATGCTTCCTGCAGTATTAGGTAGCATTTTGGCCACAAAGCTGGTCAGGACGTGAATGCGCAAGAACTGACGGAAATAGAGGAAATAAGTCGCTTACGGTACCAGAAACCGAGGGAACATATTAAGGATATTTCCGTCTGTAGCCACTTTGACCGCGAATCCAGAGTTGAGGTCGATCCAGTCAGGATCCCTACCTGTTACATATCAGTACATAGCAACTTTCAAATGTTTGGAAGAACTAACTTACAAAGCGGTAGGCCGATGATGACTCTGCCGCTGGCCCTGCATACAAGCTCCCGTGTGGTTGTTACCACTGGGATGCTCTTCCACGCTGTCGGGGGCCATCAGCACCAATCGTAAAAATGTAATAGTTCGTCATAGGCACCATTGTCCTTGATATCGAGTAGCTCGTCGAATGCAATTTGTACTTCGTCTTTCATGTCCGGGTAATAAAGACCTAGATTACGGGAGAGACGTGTTCGCGTAACAGGGATATGGTAGGCATGAGAGGTGATCGCAGGGCCAATCAGATAGTCAATCTTGATGGTCTATTGTTGCAGTACCTATTAACGCCTCTTCGATCGGAATCATGAGTGTACCCACATCATTTACCGCTTCTGGCAGGGATAGCTCGTCGTCCGTGAACTTTTTGATATCCTCGAGGTGTTGACGACCGACAATGACAATCCAGCGATTCAAGGTCGGGACTCTAAAAGGCGTTCCCTTGTACTTCTCGACTCGTCAGGATGTCCATGTCCTCTACGGGTAGTGATATGACACACCTTATCATAACCCTCCTGTAAGATCTGGGAAGCATGTCTCACGTACTTGAATGCGGAAATGTAGGATGCGGGCCAGGATGAGTATCCAACGGATGGGATGTGGTCAAGCTTAGAGTATGTAAAGTACAATGTTTAGTACCACTCTCATGTACGGGGGCTACGTGGCTTCTCACATTTGACGACCTGTGCAACCTGAGCGCTATGGCAGGAACAGTAACACAGATTGCAGCAGCCAGAAGATAGTTTGTGGGGGAGATATCCATCATCGCATAGAAGTGCCGCCACAGCGCTGTCTTCTTATACCCAAGCCTATGTGTTCCTGGAACTTAAATTTCATTTGCAGAGCAGTCATCCCGAAGATGCCAGTGTCTAAACTGGGAGCATGTGCACGCACCGTTATCAAGACTTGTCGTAACTGTGCGAAGCACGGAATCCTTTATGGGACTTGCAGGCCAAACTAGGACAAACGATCTGGAAGTGGCACATGAAATGATAACATGGGAAATATTTGCCAAGTACCTGAGCGGTGTTGTGGTTGGATCGTGTCCAAGATAATCCAATCCACGCTAATGACAAATGCTGCAACGACTCCATCTCATCTCATCTGCTGGCTCTTCCCGGTTCTGAACAACTGGTACGTATTTCCGGTAGGCAACGTACGTCGACGGGGCACGATCGCGCGTTCGGAATAACCTATTACCCGTAACCCGCCAAGCAATTTCAATCTCGAGATGTGAGAAACGACGGACGCCGAGCTTCCGGCAGGGTCAAAGACTCCATCTGAAAAGATCGCAGCTGTCCAGGTCAGTAGGAACCTATCAGTTACTTCATTTCGTTCCGAGTTGGGAAGTTTTCAGCAGTTGGACAAAACTTCACTATCCTACTTGGCCAGGCCTGTGACATAAGCAGAGTTGAGTTGCGTGAGACATTAGTTTGGCACAATTCCCAACAAGGATGGGCAGGCAGGGGCAACAAGTCACCACGGTTTGCGACAGACACAATCTCAGTGTTTTTTTTTTTGGAAACTGCAGTGGATGCGAAAACAAACAAACATGAATTTTGCTTGACAGTCGGACGTTGTGCTTTTTTCAACTCTCACTGATTCTCGTAACACAATGTCCGAAGATTTTGCATACCCCAACTGTAAGTCCTGGCACCCCTATCTCCGCATTTCTGCGCTGAGCCTCCTTGTATCCGCATTGCCAATATGCTGATTCCACAAACCAACGCAAATAGTCTGGGCAGCGGGTGTCGGTCGCAACCGGTATAAGTGGTCTTGCCTGGCCTGCAAGGACGACAGGTGGCGAGATGCCCGTGCCGCGCGACGACATGAGAAAACGATCCGACATCGGGAGAACGTTGAGCACATCCTTTCTCCTCGGCTTTGTCCTTCGAGCTCCCCGACCCGACCCGACTTGGACTCCCCATTTCTTGACCTTTTAACAGATCTCTTGGAACCCGTGTCCCCACCCCGTGGTACAGCACCTCAATACATGGTGGGGCTGGCTGCCACTGAAGAAAGCGGTATCAAGAGCTGTAAAGTATGGGCCACCAGGGGATCGGGCGCGGATGTATCCACGAGCGAACCCCTTGCAAAACGTGCCAAGTCTGTGAATTACGAGGCTCGAGTGAAAACGGATCGTGACGCCTGCCGTGAGATGGACCAGGAGTTTGTCATAGGTCTCGAGCGACGTGGAATGGACATCAAAAATGATGAATGGCACGAGTGAGTGCCTTGACATTGGAACAGCTTTGATTACTGACATCTATATACTTGTAGGTTTGGCTTTTTCAATGAAATCACCACTCAGGATCAAGAACACTATGGAGGGAATTCCGGATCTATCTTGCAGCCTCTCCCCAGCACGTACACAAAGCCATTTGAGGCCACACCGGCTACCCCATCATTCACCTATCGCACGTTGCCTACCACCGTATATCATCGTGCATCTCGCATGAGGCAGCCGCTTGGCCGGCGATCTTCCGCTACGTTACCACACTCCACTGGCAATGACGGCGACTGTCTGCTCACCTCAGGCAGTACCGACAACCTTTTGAGCGAGAACTTCTAGATATTAACGAATTCTTGTCAATGATAAGGCTCTAACCTATGTGCAGACTTCTGTAATACATGCTCGCTGTGTGCTTTTTTTGAGGTGTGTGAACACTAATGTGGTCGGATGAAATCAGGAACGGGACAGGAAGCCAGGTTTGACAGCTTCCGCAATTGCATCTGCCTCAGGTGGTATTTAGAGCAGAAGTATGTGGTTATCATCTATCCCAGTCGAAACAATCTACGTGTCGATGCAGTCCTAGTTAGGTCTACGGGATGGCCGCGTACACACGGCTACGACAGGCTGTTGTGAGTAAGGTCAGCACTTCAACTAATCTTCCCTAGTCGCTCGACCTTCGAAATTCTGCTACCTCATCAACTGGGAGGTTGTTTAACTCCTTATAGCCCTAAAGCGACTGTAGGCCATGCATTCTAATGTCTGAACAGTAAACGCTTTGAAGGACGGTCGAACTCACCAGAATCTCAGCTGGATTGCGACTGGCGTTGCATTTCCGAGGGGAAATTCAAAGTTGCCTTGGGACGTACCAAGTGGCGAACCCGTGTAACATAACAGCGTTTCCCTTTGCCCAGGGAACACAGCATTCCTGAAGCTTGAGGCCCTCGTTCCGTCGCCGCAGCCCACTACCATGCGACCATATATTGCCGAGGGCCTTCGTTAATCATTCGATGTTGCTGATGTCCTCCCAACCACCCGTATCCATACACTGACATTTCGCTTGTGAAAACATCCAGATTAGCCATAATCCCTTGCGCAAGTTACGAATATGTAACGTGAACAAGAAAGAGGATGATCGCTGACACAGCAGTCAATATACTGATTCAGGGACAAGAAAGTCTATAGTTTATTCTGTGAAAAGTAGTACACATGCATGACCCTTCCCACTTTCGTCGTGGCATTCCATAGGTAGTTACATAACTTTGTTCATCCAAAGCACCTTTGTTTCGTCTGATAATCTCAACATACATGTATGAGCCATATTTCATCGGTTGTCGGCTCTCCTCCGGAACATAACCCTAACAGTGGGATCGGCTATGATGTTCAAGTCCCAATGTATGCTGGTTGGCCTGGAGACCCTGTCCTCAAATTTGACATCATACGACGTGAGGATGTGCGCAAGCATGATTTTCAGCTCATTAGCTGCCAGGAACCTCCCGGGGCTTCGGTGAAAGAATAGGTGAGTATCGCCACTCCAAGGTGAGTACAACCACTTACCATGCATGCTTCCCATATCCGAAGGGAAGGAAGTCCTGAGTTACTGCCACCATCTGATGTCTGTCACTTTCGTCCGCACCGCCGCGGAGCCGGGAGAATCGGAAAGGATCGAAGATGTCGGGATCCTCATAGAGGGCACTATCGTGATGGATTGCAGATGTCAGAACAGAAAGGTGGGTTCCTTTCGGTATGAAAGTGCCATCAGACAGGGTTAGGTCCTTCATCGCTTTTCTTTGTACGCTGGCTGAATGATGCGATTCGTCGGCTGCACAGAACTGCGAGCGTTCATATACGTACCTGTGATAACGCCATCGAGGCGTAGAGTCTCCGCCAGGAAACTGTCAACCTTTGGCATCAGAGCCATCGCCTCTTTCGTCCACCCATGTTGCCCAATAACTGCATCAACTTCCTCATGAAGGGGACCCACATATTGCGGATAGGCTGCTAGGTTGTACAATGCTTGTGTGAAAGCCTGCCAGAACGTTAAATCGCACTAAAGGGACACCGAATGAACCCTACAGTACATTTGTGATCTGCTATTTCAGAACAGTCAATACTCCGACGGTGACTCTCAATGGTGGGAAAGACGTACATGTATCGAGACAAAGCTGGTCCCCAACATGCATTGAGTCAACTGCTTCGTCGTACAACCCTCTTTATCCTCTATAAAGCACTGTAGAATGTCGTTCTGCCTCTGATAATCAAATGACGCCGCAGCTGCAAAAGGATCCCTGCTCACGGGTTTGTCACTCCACTCGTCTCCGTATTCTCTCATACACATGAGCCGTTCTTTGATAATGGGTTCAAGGTGTTTCATGGCACGTTGCATGCTTGCGGCAGTATTAGGCAGTACTTTCGACACAAAGCTAACCGACAGTTGAACTCGGAGTCTGACCGAACTGAAGGAGATAAGTGACGCACGGCATCAGAAAGTTAGGGAACATGTTCAAAATGTTCGCATCTATGGCCACATCGGCCGCAAATCGGGAATTGAGATCGATCCAGTCAGGATCCCGATCTATCACATATCGGCATCTAGCAACCTATGGACGCCGGATGAAGTGACTTACAAAGTGGTAGGCCAACGAAAACCTTATTGCTGGTTCTGCATACGATCTTCCGCATGGTTTCTACCGCTGGGACGCTCCTCCACGCTGTCAGGGGGCGTCAGGGCCAATCTCAGAAAGATAATAGTTCGTCGAAGGTACCATTGTCCTTGAGGTCGATCATTTCTTCGAATGCAGTGTGCACCTCGTCTTTATGTAATACTGGGATAATAAAGACTAAGATTACGGGTTAAATATCTTTGTGCTGCAGAGATGCGGTGGGGAAGAGAGCTGGTCTCAGGGCCAATCAGATAGTTCGTCTTGACAAACTGCCACCCACTTCCAATTAGGGTCTGTTCAAATGGAACATGAGTGCACCTACATCATTCGCTGCCTCTATCAAAGACAGCTCGTCGTCCGCGGCCCTTTTGATATCCTCGAGGTGGTGACGACCGATGACAATGATCCAGCGATTTAAGGTCGAGACTCTGAAAGGCATTTCCTTGTGCTTCCAAGTGTATCATAAATGGCGTCTACGGAACACAATATGGTATACCTTAATATAGCCCTCCTGCAAAATCTGGGCGGCATTTCTCAAGTACTTGAACGCAGAAATGTGGGATCCAGGCCACGATGAGTACCCAATAGATGGGATGTGGTCGAGCTCAAAGTATATGCAGTACGACACTTAGTACCAATTTCACCTGCGCATGGGGATGAGGGTAGCTTCTTACCTTTGAGGACTTGCACGGCTTGAGCACGAGTACCAGAGCTGTGGCACACACGGCAGCGAGGATATAATTTATAGGAAAGATGTCCATCATTGTGCAGAAAAACTGCAGCGCTGCCTTACATTTATACGCCCAAGCCCGTGTGTCCCGGGAGCTTACATTTCACCTACTGGGCGGCATCTGGAAAGTCACTCTACATAAAGGCCATTCATTATGAGACTACATTTGCATCAGATGATGTCTAGGCAAGGAACGTGCGCGTGCACCACCATCAATAACATTTCCCCTGTCGTTGCCATCTCGTCTTCTTCCCTCGGTTCTCGCCTGGCCTAACCCAATTGACATGGCAGCCACATCCGGAGACCGCGGCCGGCCCCATCAGTAAGACGGCCGAATTACAGCGTACATTTCTACACTGTTGTGAATAACGTCAATGGGCTGTGCCCTAACTAATCTTTCCAGGTCAGTCGACCTTGAGAATTCTGTTACCTAACCAATTATTGCATGGTGAACTCACAAAGGAATGTTAGTGATTGGAAATGTGCCGCAAGGCATAACGTATGATACGTGCTGTCACCCGTCGTGTTTGATATATCACAGTTCGATGGTGGCCAGGGGCTACACAGCAAATCGGTTATCCCAGGTCAGTGTGGTGACCACTCCATCGCTGTCGGTAGGGTGGTTTCATGTTTTGTTGCAGAACCCACCGTTCAAAATTTCGACTACCACCTAGGGGATACCAGTCAGGGAAGACCGTGGCCGGGATGCTCTAGGGGCGGGCGAGGAGATTCCAGAGTAAGCGCACGTTATACGCAAATGAGCTCACCTCACCCTTACCCCGATCTTCATGGCGGGTTTCTTTTAGGCTGGGGTCTGATTCATCTTCGCAAGAGCTCCAGGAGGTGGGAAACTGACAAGAGATAACACATGGGAGCCCGGAATTCCGGCCCAAGGGGTTGCGATAGCATGCCTGCCTAAAGTAGTACAAAGACGTGGGATAGAGTAGGGAGATCAATAATCTCATGGAAGGAGACACTGATGGAGGTTTAGACACAATATCCTGCGGATTCCACAGCTCGAGTGTACATTTCGCACCTAATCGAGCCGTTCGTCAATTGAGGGGTGTGCAAGATTGGTGCAAGATTGGAATTTCGTCTGCACGTACTCGCTTTCTTCTCACTGTATCATTACATATCAACACAGTGAAAGACAAACAGAAAAGGACTGAGGAAAGTCCTCGGGGGTTCCTAGTGATAATCTGACGGTTTGAATTCGACCTAGAGAAGTTTCGTGCTTGGGAAATTCTAAGGAGCGAATAGGGTGATATGATGTCTATAGGTCATCTGAGGTCGTATAAACCTTTCTGCCGGACTTGCTCGGCGTCTGTGCTTTGTCTGTGGGCATCTGGATGTACTTCATAGTCGAAGGTAGGAACAAAGCTTTTTCGAATCAGTGCGCTCGTTGCTTACTAAGCCACAGACAGAACAACCCTGGGGAGAATATAATATCCCCAACGGCGGACATGATATATGATAAATGCCTTTCTGGTTATGAATATGAGCGCAGGTAAACACCATGAATCGGTTAGGGCATAGGCATGTAACTTGTACTTTTACATGCAAGATACCCATGTCGCCAAGCCCAAGACGAGTCGCAGTCTGTATTTCACCAAATAAACACAAAGGAAAGTGCAAATTTGCCGACAAGAAAAGTCTCCATTCTGTGAAACATAGTACATACGACCCGTGCCAGTTCTCGCGACATCTGCTACGCGGTTACATAACTTCGTTCATCCAAAGAACGGTTGTTTCGTCTGATAATCTCAACATACATATACAAGCCATATAATATTAGTTGTTGGCTCTCTTCCGGAACATCACCCTAACAGTAGGGTCTGCCATGACATTTTCGTCCCAGTGTATGCTTGGTGGCCTGGACACTCTGTCCTCGAGTTTGACATCATACGACGTGAGGATATGTGCAAGCGTGGTTTTCAACTCATTGGCCACCAGGAACCTGCCAGGGCTGTTGTAGAAGAATAGGTGAGCTGCCACTCCAAGGTGAGCACAGCCATACCAAGCATGTTTCCCATAGCCGAAGGGAAGATAGTCCTGAGTCACTCCCACCATCTGGTATCTGGCATTGTCGATCCCGTCGTCGCGACGTCGGGAGAAACGGAAAGGATCGAAAACGCAGGGATCTTCATAGACAGCACTGTCGTGATGGATTACAGATGTCAAAATAGATAGGTGAGTCCCTTTCGGTATGAAAGTTCCATCTGACAGAGTCAGATCCTTCATCGCTTTTCTTTGTACGCTGGCTGAATGATGTGATTTGTCGGCCTGGCAGAGTCGTAGCGTTCGTATACGCACATGTAATGCCATCGAGGCGAAGAGTCTCCGCCAGGAAACTGTCAACCTTCGGCATCAATGCCATTGCCTCTTTTGTCCACCCATGTTGTCGAATAACTGGGTCAACTTCCTCACGAAGGGGACCTACATATTGCGGATAAGCTGCAAGGTTGTACAAGGCTTGTGTGAGGATCTGCGGGAACACTAAATCACATTGAAGGGACACTGAACGAATCTTACAGTACATTTGAGGCCGGCTGTTTTAGAACAGTCAATACTCTGACAGTGACCCTCGATGGTGCGGAAGTCGTACAAATATCGAGGCAAAGTTAGTTACTGCCGTGGGTACGGTCAACTGCCTGGCCGTACACTCCTGTTTCGCCTCTATAAACCACTGCAGAAGATCGTTCTGCCTCGAAAGAATCAAATGATGAGCCGTTTTCGACAAAGATTCCCTCTCACAGGTTTGTCACACCATTCGTCTCCGTGTTCTCTCATGCACCTGAGGCGTTCTTGGACAATTGGGTCAAGATGTTTCATGGCGCGTTTGATGCCTGCACCAGTATTGGGTAGTACTTTCGACACCAAGCTGGCCACGGTGAGGACGTGAATCCACAAGGACTGACAGAACCGGAAGGAAAAGCCACTTACGGTACCAGAAATTCAGGGAACATGTTCAAGATACTCGCATCAGTAGCCACGTCGACCGCGTATCGGGAGTTGAGATCGATCCAATCAGGATCTCTACCTATCACATATCGGTATCCAGCAACTTGTGGACGCAGGGAAAAACTATCTTACAAAGCGGTAAGCCAACGATGACCCTGTTGCTGGCTCTGCATATTATCTCCCGCATGGTCTCTACCGCCGGGACGCTCTTCCACCCTGTCGGGGTAAAGGTCAGTGTCAATCGTAAACAAAAAAATCTCGAAAGCACCGTTATCCTTGAGATCAAGTAGTTCTTCGAATGCTGTGTGTACCTCGTCTGTCATGTCGGGGTAACAGAGACCAAGGTTTCGGGTTAGATATATTCGCACAACAGAGATGTGGGGGGGAAGAGAATTGATTTCAGTGCCGAATAGATAGTCGGCCTTGAATGACTGTCGTTCATTTCCCATTAGGGCCTGTTCAAACGGAACAGGAGTGCACCCACGTTATTTGATGCTTCCAATGAAGATAGCTCGTCGTCAGTAAACTTTTTGATATCCTCGAGGTGGTGGCGACCGATGACCACAATCCAGCGGTTCAACGTTGGGACTTTGAATGGCTTTCCCTTGTGCTTCCACACGTATCAGAATTCCGTTTACAGATCATAATATGGAATACCTTTGCATAACCCTCCTGTAAAATCTGGGCAGCATTTCTCACGAATTTAAACGCGGAAATATAGGACCCAAGCCAGGATGAGTATCCAACAGATGGAATGTGGTCAAGCTCAAAGTATATGGAGTATAATAATTAGTATCACTTTCATGTGCACATGAAGACGAAGGTAGTTTCTTACTTTTGAGGACTTGCACAACTTGAGCACGAGTAAGGGAGCTGTGGCACAGACGGCAGCGAGAATGTAGTTCATAGGAGAGATACCCATCATTGTGCAGAACCGCGGTGCTGTCTTCTTATATTTGTATGTACGCCCAAGCTTGTGTTTGCCCCTAGAACTTACATTTCACTTGCCGCGACCTATCCGGAAAACCACCGTACACAAAGCACACCCATTCATTATGGGACTACTTCTGCATCAGATGATGTGTAGGTTATACACGTGTATGCGCACCACCATCAATAACATCCACTATGTTGTTGCAATACGGCCATTTTGTCTTCTTTGTTCGGTTCTTACCTGGTCTAACGATATTGACATGGAAGTCACATCCGGAGACCGCGGCCCGATCAGTAAGACGGCCGAATTACCACATCCGCTTCTTACGCTGTTGTGAGGGACGTCAATGGGTTGGGTCCCAATGAATCTTTCCTGGTCGCTTTGACCTTGAGAAATGGGTTATGTGACTGATTATTGCACGGACAGTTCACAAGGGAATGTCGGTGAATGAAAATACGACATCAGGCATATCGTATGATATGTGCCGTCACGCGTCATGTTTGATATAATGCAGTTCGATGGTGGCCAGTGACTACACAGTAAATCAGTTATCCCATGTCAATGTGGTGACCACTTCATCACTGTCCGTAGGACGGTTTGATGCTTTCTGCAAAACATACCGGTCAAACTTTCGGATGCCACCTAGGGGATATCAATCGAGGGAAACAATGGCCAAGATGCTCTAGGGGCAGGTGAGGAAATTGTAGAGGGAACTCACGTTACATGCAAACGACCCCACCTCAGCCGTATCCCAACGATCCGCTTCAGGATCATTAGCTAGTGAAGATATCGTTGGGCCTTGGGACTTTGGCGAACTTTCCATAATTCTAAAGCCACCGCATTCACCGTTCTGAATCGTAAAAGCATCAGAAGAATCCTCTGGATTTCAGTAATGCTGTAACTAGCATTGCATTTCTGACTTCGGGTGTTCATTGTAGTTTTCTCTTCGGTTGAGGTCAGATTCATCTTAGCAGGAAGTCCAAGAGCTGAGTCGGAGCTCGGAATTCCGGCCCAAGAGGTTGCAAATAGCACACCTACCTTAAATTGGACAAAGACATGGGATGGGATAAGTCCGAGATCAGTAACCTTTTGTAAGGAGGTTCTGGTGCAGGTTATATCCCGCGGATTCCGAAGTTTGAGTGTACATTTCACACCCAATCAAGCCACCCGTTAATTGAAACGGGGATTCAAGATTACAATTTCGCCTTGCACGGACCCGCTTCCTTCTCGCTGTGTCATTACATATCGACACAGTGAAAGATTAACAGAAAAGGGCTGTTGTGAGTCCTCGAGGGTTCATAGTGATGGCTGCGGGTTTGAATTTGACCCAGTACTTGGGAAGTGCCTAGAGAATCAAAACAAAAATGGAGAGGAACAGATAAATGTGGCGTTTAAGAGAGTAGATGGGGTGGGGGATATATGATGTCTATGAGGCCATCTCTGCCGCCGGGCTTCGCCAGCATCTGCGCTTACCATACTGGAAACAAAGTTTTTCCGAGGGGTGCACTTCAAGGGCTTTATGTCGTGAATGTGTGACCCTCATAACCGT
Organism: Pisolithus marmoratus; assembly: GCA_024613145.1. Lineage (NCBI taxonomy): Eukaryota > Fungi > Basidiomycota > Agaricomycetes > Boletales > Pisolithaceae > Pisolithus > Pisolithus marmoratus. Next base: position 25,170 of record JANFAE010000641.1, on the reverse strand, counting down.
GCAGGTACTTTATCCGTGAATCCCACTGCGATTGGGACGTTGGCTAGCTCCGTTCGGCGTAGCGGTGTTCGTGGGTGACATGGGCGCTATACGTCCATATCTGTCCAAGAGCCACAGGGTGATAGAACGGCGCTCGAGCATCGACACCAGAGAAGTCCCACTCTGAGAAAGAGGTCTCTATCGCAGCGACGTTGGGAGGGTGTGAGGATACTGAACCTGGGCTCCTCGAGGTTAACGATGTTCCCGAGACTCGGACAAATTGCATTCGAAGAATCGGAATCCAGGGATTCTATATGACGTTTGATATATCTTACCGCTGTGCACGGTCCGTAGGCCCAAGGGCATGTGGTACATCGTACTCAAGGGATAGATACTCTATACAAGAGTATGACGGAGTGTGAAATTGCGATTGCGCTAGGAGGGCATGAGGTGGTGGTGTATCTCGACAAATCAGCAGACAGGGAATTGTTTACCAGACAGCCTGAGAACGCGATCTGCCTGATGTCACAGCCAAAGGCAGATGTTGGACATGGTATGCCAAACGTCACAAGCCAGATGGCGATGGAGTGCGGGGATACAGAGGGGAACGAACAGGTGCCGATGGCAGCGGCGGAGGGCGGAAGAGAAGGAGGAAACGGGACGAGGAATGAGACAGGGCCAATCGAGAAACCGCCGAGGAGGAAACCCTTACACCTCGCCATGGTTCATCTTGGTCCATTCATGTGTGGAAATGGAAGATTGGCACGTACGAGTCGTGCATGTCTCCGATCACTACGTCATTGCTAGTCCGATTGTTACAGAACAGCATGTGCATGGCATCTTAACATATGTCTACATATGTACTAATCTGTAGATCACGAAGCTGTCTTTGTTACTCCGACGGGTTTTCTATGCATGCGGTAACTGATACCCGTGTGTGTAGGGATTCATCGACCTGGCAATGATTCTTTCCCGTTGGGTGGAGAAGTCAATCAGGAAGTCTCTCTGTGAAACATGGTACGACCCTTCCCACTCCTCGTGATATTCGCAAAATGGTTAACTTGGTTCATCCAAAGAACGTCTGTTTCATTTGGAAACCCCATGCTAGCATACTTATACGAGACATGTGCAGTGGGTTGTCAGCTCTCTTGCGGAACATAACCTTAACAGTGGGATCCGGTATGATATCCAACTCCTAATGCATGCTGATTGGCCCGGAGACTGTCCTCCAATTTCACATCACACGACGTGAGGATATGTACAAGCATGATTTTCAACATATTAGCTGGTAGATGCCTCTCGGGGCTGTTGTGGAAGAATAGGTGAGTGCCGCTACTCCAAGTTGAGTACAGCCATACCATGCATGCTTTCCCCATCCAAAGGGAAGGTAGTCTTGAGTCATTCCCACCATCTGGTGTCCCGCATTTTCGTTCCCATCATCGCGAAGTAAGAAAAAACGGAATGGATCGAAGACGACGGGATCTTCGTAGACAGAACCATCGTGATGGAAGACATACGTCAGAACAAATAGGTGAGTCCCCTTCGGTATGAAAGTTCCATCTGACAGAGTTAGATTCTTTGTATGCTGGTTGAATGGGGTGATTTGTTGGCCTGACGGAGCTGTGAGCGTTCATATACGTACCTGCGATAGGACCTGGAGGCGCAGAGTCTCAACCAGGAAACTGTCAACCTTCCCCATCGGCACCGTTGTCTCTCTCGTCCACCCATGTTGCTTAACAACTGCCTCAGCTTCTTCACGAAGGGCCTACATATTGCGGATAGGCTGCCAGGTTGTACAGCGCTTGTGTGAATACCTGCCTGAATATTTAATCACGTTCAAGGGACACTAAACAAATCTTACAGTACGTTTGTGGACTGCTGTTTTGGAACGGTCAACACTCAGAGGATAACCCCAGAATGGTCGGAAAGATGCGCGTATACCGAGGCAAAATTGGTCACCACCATATTTATGTACAGTCAAGTGCCTGGCCGTACACTTCTGTTTCTTGTCCATAATCCACTGCAGAATGTCGTTCTGCCTCAAATAACCAAATGACGAACCAGCTGCGAGAAAGGTTCTCACTCACAGGTTTGTCACCCTACTCTTCTTCATGCTCTCTCATACACTCAAAGCGTTCTCTGATAATGGGGTCAAGGAGTTTCATCGCACATTTCATGTCTGCGGCAGTATTAGATGTTATTTTCGACACAAAGTTGGCGAAGTCGTGAATCCGCAAAGGCTGACAGAACTGGAGGAAATAAGACACTCACGGTAACCAGAGATGTAGGGAACATGTTCAAGATGTTTGCATCTATAGCCACGTGGACCACGATTCGGGAGTTGAGATCGGTACCCAGCAACTTATGGACGCCAGAAGAACGGTAGGTCGACGATGACCCTGTTGCTGGCTCTGCATACGATATCCCGCATGGATTTTACGGTCGAGACGCTCTTTCACGCTGTCGAGGACGTCAGCGCTAATCGTCAAAAACAATAGTTAGTTGAAAACACCATTGCCCTTGAAATCGAGTAGTCCTTCGTCTTTAATATTGAGGTAATAAAGTCCAAAATTATGGGTGAAATATATTCCCACAGCAGAGAGATGGAGGGGATTAGATCTGATCTCAAAGCTAATCAGATTGTCGGCCCTGATATCCTGTTGTCCACTTCGTATTAGAGGATGATCAGACGGAACATGGGTGCACGCACATCGGTTGCTGCTTCCCCAAAGAGAGCTCGTCGTCCATGGCCTCCTTGATATCCTGGTGGTGGCTAGGACCAATGACGACAACCAAACGATGCAGAATCGGAACTTTGAAAGGTGTCAGGATGGTGTCTACGGATCACAATATGGCAGACCTTTGCATAGCCCTCCGGTAAAACCTGGACAGCATCTCTCACATACTTAAACGCAGACATGTAAGACCCGAGCCAGGATGACTATCCAACCGATGGGATGTGGTCAAGCTTTGAGTATGCGTAGTATAGTATTAGTACAACTTTCGTGCAGAGGGGCTACGTAGCATCTTACGTTGGATGACTTGTACAGCTTGAGCACGACTCCTGGAACAGCAACGCAGACTGCAGCAGCTAGATTATAGTTTGTGGGGGAGATATCCACCGTTCACAGAAGTGCCGGCATGCTGACTTCTGACATTTATAGGCACAAGCCCGTGCTTGTCTCCACAACCTAATTTTCACCCGCAAGACAGGTCTGGAAATCACTGTACATATCCGTTCATCACTAAACTCCTTTCGGATTAGCTGAGGAGTCTACACTGGAAACGTGCGTACACACGACCTGTAAGCTCTACGCTGGTGCTTGCAACGATTCCATTTTGTCTCCTTTACTCGGTTCTTGCTCGACCTAAGCAAATTGACATATATCTGTAGCTTAAGGGGTTATCTTGACGTCTTAATACGTGACATGGGCATGGTTGCGCATTGGGAGTAATCTATAACTCACCAAGCTATTGGTCTCCAGATACGATTGCGGTCCCAAACCAAACCCACCAGCCCCTCCAAGGAAATTAAATCCCACCGAAGGCCAGACTCGCAAAGCTTTCAGCATTTTGCAATTGGACCACTGTTCATCCCACATGCAACCACGACTGTTGTGATTGACGACATTTGACTGTGTCTCAACTAATCTTCACAGGTCACTTGGCCTGGAAAATTCGGTCATCTAACCAATTATTGGATGGGGAGCATACAAGAGAGTGGATATACGTACGCCCCAAGCATGACGCATGATTTGTGCCGCTATGATTGATACAGCACAAGTTCGATCCCAGTTCGATGGTGGCCGGCGACTATATTGTAATTCTGTATCCCACGTCAATGCGGAAGCCGCTCCGCCGCCGCCGCAAAGATCTTGCCGAAAAAACAAACTGTTCAAAACTTTCGACTGCACTTAGCGGGTACCAATTGAAGGAGATCATGGCTAGGCGAGTAGTGATTGCGCAGCGAGCAGGTGCCATATCTAGAGAGATTGATATACCGGGAGTTGTCTACTGGATGGAGCGCGATTGGCTGAAGTCAAAGCCAAAGGAACTTGGCAGACGTGACATCCCAAGTACCACAAGACAGATAGGGATGGAATGCAAAACTGCAGAGGGGGACGAGCGGGTGCTAATAACAGCAGCGAAGGGCAGAAGGGAAGGACGAAATGGGACGAGGATGAATGAGACGACGGGGACCTATCGAGAAGAGGAAGCCTTCACATTTCGCCATTACATAATGTTCATCTTGGTCTGTTCATGTGTGGAGACGCGAAGATTGGCACCTAGCACTCGTCCCAATCTGTTTGATCACCCAGCTGGTGCGCCATCGCTAAGTACTAAGTTTGTACCCAAAGGTGTCAAGTATTGTGTATCAGCACTGCAGTATAGCATGCTATATAGAGCCTGTTTCTGTCGAAGCCATAGCACAGCTATTTTACACGTGCTAGTAGTACTCGTAGGTCGACACTTTCATGCCTGTTCCCTTTCGTATACAAAGCTTGGCCGTGTATCTTACTGTTCGGGGGCTCTTTCGTTCCTACCTCTGAAACACAGACCGTTAAGTATGCAAATGAATAAGTAGTCTCTGAAAGATCCCGGGTTGTGGTGTTGTTGCAAGTCTTATAACTCCGCACCACCACTATACTACAACAGTACTGTGATCGCATGCTAACATACGTACAAGTCATATGCCATCAGCTGTTGTTTCTCCTCCGGAACATAACCCTTGCAGTGGGATTTGGTAAGATATGCAACTCCCAATGCATATTGATTGGTCTGGAGACCCTGTCCTCCAATTTCACATCATACGACGTGAGGATATGTGCAAGCATGGTTTTTAGCTCAGTAGCTGCCAGGTACCTCCCGGCGCTGTGGCAGAAGAATAGGTGAGTATTGCCATTCCAAGGTGAGTACAACCATACCATGCGTGCTTCCCACATCCAAAGGGAAGGTAGTCCCGAGTCACTCCTACCATCTGGTATCTTGCGTTTTCGTCGCCGTCGTCACGAAGTTGAGAGAAACGGAAAGGATTGAAGGTGTCGGGATCTTCATAGACAGAACTATCACGATGGAAGACACACGTCGGAACAAGTAGGTGGGTTCCCTTCGGTATGAAAGTTCCATCAGACAGGGTCAGATCCTTCATTGCCTTCCTGTGTATGCTGGCTGGATGATGCAATTTGTCAGTTTCACAGAATCATGTGCGTTCACATACGTACCTGCAGTGACACCTTGGAGGCGCAGAGTCTCTGCCAGGAAACTGTCAACCTTCCACATCAGCGCCATCGCCTCTTTCGTCCACCCATATTGCTGAATAACAGCCTCAACTTCTTCACGAAGGAGCCCAACATACTGCGGATACGCCGCCAGGTTGTACAACGCTTGTGTGAAAACCTGCCAAAAATTAAATCACGTTGAAAGAGTGCCGAGCAAATCCCACAGTACATTTGTAGTCGGCTATATTAGAACAGTCAATACTCTGACAGTGACTCTGGGGCCCCGATGGTGGGAAAGACCTACATATATCGAGGCAAAGTTGGCCGTCACCATATTTATAGTCAAGTGCCTGGTCGTACACCCCATTTTCCTGTCCATAAACCACTGCAGAGCATCGTTCTGCCTCAAATTCTCAAATAATGAGCCAGCTGCGACAAAATTTACACTCACAGGCTTGTCACTCCACTCGTCTCCATGCTCTCTCATACACTCAAGGCGTTCTTTGATAATGGGGTCAAGGAGTTTCATCGCACGTTGCATGTCTGCCGCCGTAGTAGGTAATATCTTCGACACAAAGCTAGCGGGGGCGTGAATCCGCAAAGGCTGACATAACTAGAGGAAATAAATTACTCACGGTACCAGAAATGTAGGGAACATGTTCAAGATATTCGCATCTATAGCCACGTCGACTGCGAATCGGCAGTTGAGATCAATCCAGTCCGGATCCCGACCTATCACATACTAGTACCTAGCAACTGACAAATATTGGAAGAAGTATCTTACAAAGCGGTAGGCCGACGATGACCCTATTGCTGACTCTGCATACGATCTCCCGCATGGTCTTCATGGCCGGGACGCTCTTCCACGCTGTTGGGGGTATCAGCGACAATCATAAAAAGGTAATAGCTCATTGCAGGCACCATTTTCCTTGAGGTCGAGTAGTTCTTCGAATGCAGTGTGTACTTCGTCTTTGATGTTAGGATGATAGAGACCAAAATTACGGGTGAAATATGTTCCCCCATCAGTGATGTGGTGGGGATTAGATCTGATCTCAGGGCCAATCAGATAGTCGGCCTTGATATCCTATCATCAACTTCCTATTAGCGCCTGTTCAAAGGGAACATGGATGCACCCACATCAGTTGCTGCCTCCGCAAAAGATAGTTCATCCTCTGTGAACTTCTGGATATCCTGGAGGTGATTACGGCTGATGATGACGATCCAGCGATGCAAAGTCGGGACCTTGAAAGGCGCATCCTTGTGCTTCCGGACGCGTCAGGATGGCGTCTACAGATCATAATATGGCATACCTTGGCATAACCCTCCTGTAAAATCTGGGCAGCATTTCTTACGTATTTGAAAGCAGATATGTAAGACCCGAGCCAGGATGAGTATCCAACGGACGGGATGTGGTCAAGCTTAGAGCATGCATCGTGCAGTATTTAGCACCACTTTCAAGTAGAAGGGCTACGACATGACTTCTTACAGTTGACGACTTGCACAGCTTGAGAATGACTGCGGGAACAGTAGCGCAAATTGCAGCAGCTAGAATATAGTTTGTGGGGGAGATAGCCATCATTGCACAGAAATACCGCAGCGCTACCTTCTGGTATTTATATGTGCAAGCCCCTGCTTGTCTCTACAACTAAGACAAGCCTGGAAGTCATAGTACATAAAGCCTATTCGTTATCGGACTGCTTCCAGCATCAGACACCGAGTCTAAACTGGAAACGTACCCGCACGTCATACGTAACATCCCTGCTCACGTTGCAAAGACTCCCTCCGACTTGACTTCTTTCCTCGGTTCTTGACACACCACCCGTAAGCTCCACCCATGCACCTGATGCTTGCAACGACTCCATTTTGTCTTTGCTCGGTTCTTGATCGGCCTGAGTGAATTGACATATATCTGTGGCTTAATCGGTCGTCTTGAGTCGTAATACGTGACGTGGGCATGGTCGTATTATGAGGATGATCTATATCTCAGCAGGCCATAATTACGGTCTCCAGCTGTCGCAAACTGATCACAGATCTCACCGAAGCTCCGACTCGCAAAATTTGCAGTCCTTTGTAGTACATATGAACCACTGAATTCCCGAAGGCCAAGTGACTACGGAACTTGAAGATTAGTCGATCGGACACGACCTACATGACGTTTTCCATTGTCGCAAAGTTGGGAAGAACGGAATGGATCGGAAACGTCGGGATCTTCATAGACAGCACTGTCGTGATGGAAGACATACGTTGGAACAAACAGGTGCGTCCCCTTCGGTACGAAAGGTCCATCTGACAGAGTCAGATCCTTCATCGCCTTCCTTTGTACGCTGGCTGAATGATACGATTTGTCGGCTGCACGGAAATGCGAGCGTTCATATACGTACCTGTGATAACGCCATCGAGGCGCAGAGTCTCCGCCAGGAAACTGTCAACCTTTGGCATCAGAGCCATCGCCTCTTCCGTCCACCCATGTTGCTTAATAACTGCCTCAACTTCACGAAGGGGCCCGTAGTACATATTGTGGATAGGTTGCCAGGTTGTACAACACTTGTGTGAAAGCCTAACCTGTCAGAACATTAAACCACGTTGAAGGATGCAGAACGAATCCTATAGTGCATTTCGCCAGGACGATTATCCAACAGATGGAATGTGGTCAACCTCAAAGTATAGGCAGTAAAATAGTTAGTATCGCTTTCACGTGCACATGAGGATGAGGGTAGCTTCTTACTATTGAGGACTTGCACAACGTGAGCACGTGTGCGGGAACTGCGGCGCAGATGGCAGCGAGAATATACCGTGTAAGAGAGATACGCATCATTGCGGAGAAGAACCGCAGCGTTACCTTCTCACATACATATATACATATGTATGCCCATCATCGTGTGTGTCCAGAACTTAAATCTTACCGCCCTCTTGTCTTCTTTATCTGGCTCTTGCTCTGCCTAACCAAGAGTTGTCTGAGTCTTGACTGCATAATACGTACGTGACGCGTGACGTATGGGGCATGGTCACGTGTTGAGAACAATCCAATATGTAACTCGCCAGGCGACCAAAGATGTTGCGGTTTCCAGTTGGTCGCGGTCGCAAACTGAATCCATTGGCCTCTCCATGGCATCCGAAGCGCTAACTCACAAAGCTTTCAGCACGTTGCAACTGGACCAGGTTTTATCTCGCACACGACCAGTGTTTAAACGTGTCGTATCTAAGCTTCCCTGGGTACTCGACCTTGAAAATTCAGTTATCTGACCAATGTTACACAAGGGAATGTGTGTGGATGGAACCTGGGAAGGGGCCAGCGTTATGTTTGATATAGCGCAGTCTGATGGTGGCCAGTGACTAGATATGTATGTAGTATGTAAGTCAGTTACTATGTCTTCCAAAGTCATATTACGGATTTGAGGTCCCAACCAAGGGGCTGGGTGTCACCAGTAATAGTGGCTGCTGGTTGAAATACCAAGAACAACGCGGGCATCCTCTAGAGTCCCACAAACGGATCTTTTGAGGTCACGACAGATATGGCGATACGGCATGGAGGGGTGCAGTAGTAGAACGACGAGAACTACGGTAAAATGGTAGTGCTATCACTGTATCAGCATACTTGTACTACTCTATTTCATGCATTTCCTTTTCCAGAACAACTCACGGGCATGTGAAATATTTTGCTTTTCTCAACGATTTCGCAAACAGCTATAAGTCTAGGTGCGATGGAGGTCGTTGGGCTGAACACCTACATATCGTGCCCGTCAGTCGTCCCCCTCCGAGGATTAGGACCGTGTACAGTACACACAAAGGTGGGCTCAGGAGTGGTCTTGGGCCTGCGGTTTCGAGCCTGCGAAAGCTCTCGTCAGGGGGCTTAACCGCTACCCCGGCCGCTGCCCTTCCAACACTGTCTACGCCAGCTACCGACTAGGCTTATATATGGAGGGAGTTGGCTGTGTCATACGGCGTCCCGCAGGCATGATGCTGGGGAGCTGCGACCCTCCGCAAGGTTGGTATACCCAAGGTGGGATTCAGTGAGGGAAGGGAGGGAGCTTCTCCCATGTAGAGCCCCTATGTCACGGCCGGTAATGGAGCTTTGGCTTTTGCGCTGGGGCTTTATCACCTCCATGCAGTAGTCGTGCTGGATGCAACCAGCTACGAGGCCTCTACCACGATGGGACATGACGTCCATTCCCATAAGAGAGACATAGACTAACCGTCTGTACGCACAACTTACATGTGGCTTGAATCAATGCGTGTTGTGCTATGACTTGCGTTTTGCAACTCTGGGTTACTTTGTGTCAGGTACAATGATCGCATGCCAATACACACTCCATCACCGCGGGTAGGATTGTTTGATATCTTGGTGGAAACCATACCGTTCATAATTTTCGGCTGCCACCTGGATATTAATCGAAGAAGATCACGGCCACGATGCTCTGCATATGCACGCGGCCATATGCTGCGGTCTGAGTGGTTCTGGAGCATTAACTGATGACGATATCTCAAATTGGACCTCGGGACGTTGGCGAACTCTTCATCATTCTAAAGCCACGCACCCACTATTCTGAATCATGAGTAAAAGGATCAGAGTAATTCGCTGGATCTCAACGCTGGAATTGGCGTTACATTTCTGATTCCGTAGTTGTTCATTTCGGGTTTTGTTTTCGATTCGGGGCGGATGCGTCTTAGCAAGGGGCCCACGAGCCGAACGGCCGAGCATGTTACTCATACTTAGTGTGATAGTATCCTGAAAAAAGCTATGATCCAATGTGCGTGGACTCTGTAAATGAGCACCGTGATTCAGTGTGCGCAAGCCCAGGCGCACCAAGTTGGGCTTTGTTTCCGTGTTTGGGGCAGCTGGCCATCTCAACCAACGTTTTGTGCGCCGGGTTGGTTCTTAGTACCTTTCGGATGACCACCGCCATGTTTGGCGGTGGTACTGCGAGAGTGACTGCATGAGTTGAGTGGTCCGGACGGACCGGACCATTAAGTTGGGCTAGCGATTGGTCACCGGTTGCGTGAAATATGGTGCGATCCGTGCCATTCCACATGACATTTGCGAGGTCGTTGACTTTATTGAATCCACAGAACGTCCGTTTCGTTTAGCAATCTCGTGCTAACATATACGAGTCGTATATCATTAGTTATTGGCTCTCCTTCGGAACATCACCCTAACAGTAGGGTCTGCTATGATATTCAAGTCCCAATGTATGCTGGCTGGCCTGGAGACCCTGTCCTCAAACTTCACGTCATACGACATGAGGATATATGCAAACATAGTTTTCAGCTCGTTAGCTACCAGGAATCTCCCAGGGCTGTTGCGAAAGAATAGGTGAGTATTGCCGCTCCAAGGTGAGTACAACCATACCATGCATGCTTCCCATATCCGAAGGAAAGGTAGTTCTGAGTCTCTGCGACCATCTTGTGTTTGGTGTTTTCGCTCCCATCGTAGCGAAGTTGGGAAAAACGGAAAGGATCGAAGGCGCCAGGATCTTCATAGACAGCACTGTCGCGATGGATTGCAGATGTCAAAACAGATAGGTGAGTCCCTTTCGGTATGAAGTTCCATCTGACAGAGTCAGATCCTTCATCGCTTTTCTTTGTATGCTGGCTAATCGATCTGATTTGCCGACTGGATAGAGCCGTGAGCATTCATGTACGTACCTGTGAGGACGCCTTCCAGGCGCAGAGTCTCCGCCAGAAAACTATCAACCTTCCCCATCAGCGCCATCGCCTCTTTTGTCCACCCATGTTGCCTGATAATTGCCTCGACCTCCTCACGAAGGGGTCCTACATACTGCGGATAGGCTGCTAGGTTGTACAACACTTGTGTGAAAGTCTTCCAGAACATTAAATCGTGTTCAAAGGCCACTGAATGAAATCTTACATTCGCGGTCGACTAATTGGGACCAGTCAATAATGAAACAGTGAACCCCGACGGTCGGAAAGACGTACATGTATCGAGGCAAAACTGATCGATAACATACGCAGAGTCAACTGCTTGGTCGAAGACTCCTGTTTCTCGTCGATCAACCACTGTAGAATGTCGTTCTGCCTTGAATAATCAGTCGATAGGTCAGCTTCGACAAAGGTTCTTGCTCACAGGTTTGTCAATCCACTGGTCTCCGTGCTCACTCATACACCTGAGGCGTTCTTTAATGATAGGGTCAAGATGTTTCGTGGCGTGTTCGATGCTTGCAGCAGTATTAGGTAGTATTCTCGACACAAGGCTGGCCAGGACGTGAATCCACAAGTGCCGACAGAACATGAGGAAATAAGTCACTCACGGTACCAGAAATTTAGGGAACATGTTCAAGATATTCGCGTCTATGGCTGCATCAACCGCGAGTCGGGAGTTGAGATTGATCCAGCCAGGATCCCGACCTATCGCATTTCGATACCTAGTAACATGCAGACGCAGGAAGATCTGTCTTACAAAGCGGCCGGCCGACGAAGACCCTGTTACTGGCTCTGCATATAATCTGCTGTATGATCTCAGCTGCCACGACGCTCTTCCACGCTGTCGGAGGCATCAGCGCCGATCGTAAAAATCAAAATGACTCGTCGGTGGCACCATTGTCCTCGAGGTCGAGTAGTTGTTCGAATGCAGTGTGTACCTCGTCTTTCAAGTCGGGGTAATAACGACCGAGATTACGAGTTAAAAATATTCGGGTAACAGAGACGTGGTAGGGATTAGTACAGATACCAGGGCCAAACAAATAGTCGACCTTGAGACTCTGTCGTCCACTTCCTATTAGCACCTATACAAACGGAACATGGGTACACCCACATCAATTGCTGCCTCTGTAAAAGATAGCTCGTCATCTGGAGACTTCTTGATATCCTGGAGGTGATTGCGGCCAATGACGACAATCCAACGATTTAAGGTCGCAACTTTGAAAGGCTTTTCCTTGTGCTTCAGATACATTAGGTTGACGTCTACGGATCGCAAGGCGGCGTACCTTAGCATAACCCTCCTGTAAAATCTCGGCAGCATTCCTCACATACTTAAATGCAGAAATGTAAGACCCGAACCAGGATGAGTATCCAACAGATGGGATGTGGTCAAGCTCAAAGTGTATACGGTACAATATTACTTAGTACCACTTTCATGTACGCATGAGGATGAGGTGGCTCTTACCTTTGAGGACTTGCACAACGTGAGCACGAGTGCGGGAGCTGCAGCGCAGATGCCAGCGAGGATATAGTTCGTGGGAGAGATATCCATCGTTGCGCAGAAGAACCACACCGCTTCCTTCTTTTATACGCGCAAGCTCGTGTTTATCTCTTTGCAACTTACATAAATTTCACCTGCAAAGACGAAACGTAAATCCCATTCGTTATGGGACGGCTGTTGGCCCATCAGATGATGAGTCTAAACTGGAAACGTGTGCGCACCGTTATCAATTACATCCCCACTGTTAGTTGCGACAACTCAACGTTGTCTCCTGTGTTCGGCTCTTGCCCTGGCCTGAGTATTCTATCACAGGAAACCTTGAAGCGCGGTATGATGATGTGGTTGCTCCCAAAATATATCGGTTAGTTATCAAAATATATTGCAAAATATAGTTATATAAAGGCTATATCATGGGTAACTCAAGGTGATTGATTGGTCATATGTATGTAGCACACATTGAGCCAAATGATATACCAATATATATGTAATATATCTGGGTTACCAAGACAAGCATAATGTAACCACATGTCATTTAATGAATATTTTGTACTTGTCCATGCATCAGGAAACCAGTAGCCGACGAAACCAGGAAAACACCATTTTGTTGCCGAGAAACCAGTTTTTGACTGTTTTCTACCAGCCAAGACTATGTATAACTCCGTTAGGGAGAGACCGTCGCTCAACATTAACTGATGTCTCCAAAAAGGGTTAATCTATTCTAGCACGTGAATAATCATGATAATCGAGAGGTGACGAGTTCCGATAAACCCTTATGAAGGTTATATCAGTAACAGTCCAATATTGATTGTGCGCGCGAATAACGATGAACTACAAAATGTGAAGTATAGAACAAATTATTCTATCACTGATAGCTCAGGATGGCATGAAAGGTCTCCTTGTCTGCAAAACTATTGAGGTAGAACTCGCGTCCTACATCCAAACAGTTGTCGCACGTCATCTCTCTGGGAGCCTTGACACCGAACTTCGGGATGAGCTGAATGACCTGGCGCACATTGTCAAGAGGAATGATATCACCGAGTGGCCTGCCATTGGACCGGAAGCGTCGTTGAACGACGAACATTTCTATCTTCGGGGCGGGAGCAACAACACGGATATTATCCACCATGTAGTAATGCAGGTTGGAAAAGTTGAAGAACTCGACATAGATTAGAGGCGGGGGAGCAGAGTGGCAGATAGGTTGTAAGATTGCTCGTACTTGAGCCACCAGGTAACCTGCAAAGAAAATCAATAGAGCTCAATACCAGTGTTATTACGCACGTTCAGACTCCGGGTCAGCTGACATAAGGTCGCCACTTTCATGGCTAACCAGTACGGTGTTTGCACGGCCGAATGGTAGCTGTTCGCTCGGAGGCGCCGCCTGGACTGTTTGAGTGGGTGCAACTGCCTGCACATCCTGAACGGACCGCTGTTGAATTCGGAACTTCTCCCAGATATTTATGGCCTGAAAAGGAAGCGAGCAATTGGGGGAAGAGAAACGCCGGCCATTCCGAGCAGTATAGGTTCGACCAGAAAAAAAATCCCCAAGAGCAGGAATAAGGTCGTCAAGGCGAAGGCAAACCATGGCGTCGTGGAGTAAAAGGTTAGGGCGGTGAGGGCGAACGGTAAGGAGAAGTGCTCTGGCATTTGTTGCAGATACGCGTGAACGGGGGTTGTTGAAAATGGACTTCTGCGAGTGAACAGAGCCCACATGATGTTCAGTGGACAGGACGCCAGGGATCCAATTAGTTTCTGGAAAGTGAATGGACAATAGCCTGGCTTCGTTTACCATTTCGAAGAAGAGCGGTGATGTTGAGCGTTTCAAAGTAGTAAAAAGGCGGAAAAGGCGCTGTTTCTCTTGTCGATCAAGGAAACGGCAACACTGGACATGGTAATCCCGGCGGTTTGATAGACGGTAGGGCATCTTGACGTGGGTTATGTGACAGCGTTCAGTGATGTCGCTGCTCCATTGATAAGGGGCACCCATCAGACGTATGCTCCGAGAGACGTGCTGAGCCAGTTCGAGTTTCGGGATCTGAAAGTGGTCAAGAGGGCCGTTCTTCCCCAGACGGCCACCTGCCCTAAGAATGCTGGATTTATAATGATGAAATTCACGGAGGGCTTCGTTAAGACTGTGAAGGGTTTCATCATAATGGAAGAGACCCTGGGCAAGGAAAATGAACTCGGTGATGGCGCGCAACGCACAAAGCACGTCATCGGGCAATGCCCCTGCTGCCACAGCGGGAAGCAATTTCTCTAGCTCGCGGTGTTCTCGGCCGGTGCACTGTTTGAGGGTGGAGATGCCATTTGCCCAGTGCCTAGTTCCTACCCTCGGTTGGAGGGCAGCTAAGCGGTGATCGAGTTCCTCACCACCTATAATATTGGTTACCCAACGAACACAGTGGTCGAAATAGAACTTGTGCCACTGGTGCAAAGCCTCAGGGGTAAGAAAGCGGGAGGGACACGCATCCCCCCAGATTGCCCAGAATGGTTCCACAACGCCATTTAGACGCTTGGTGAGACAAACCTTATGGAATGAAGCAATGTTGCGTGGATCACATGCGGCGACAGCCTCTCGTATCTTCTGAAGCGTGTACCCGCGATCGCGGGGGGGTTGGGCCGTCACATCTCCGAACTGTTCTGAAGTTGCCAGTGAAATGGGGGAATTCTTCGCTGAGACACAAGCGATCATAAGCTGTTCTGGGTAGTCGGCAATCCACGCAACGAGGGGAGTATGCATTGTTCGGCGATTCCCCAAAGGATCGGACATTTCTTTACCGTCACGATTGGCGATGATTAGATTCCGCACGACGATGGATATGGCGAAGTGGTAGATGCGTGCAGACAGCACAGCCTGGACGGCCGGTGATACGTTGCGGAATTTTGGAATGGGAAGATAGGCGGCCAGAGCAAAGGCGTGAGAAGTGGCTTTCATACGTACTCCTGCATGTATGTTCGCAAGCGAGAGTAAGAGGGGGTGCATTTCTTTATTCCCGGTTCCTATCGTCAAAGGGGTTTTATCCGACGCGCCAATCACGCCTAGGAAAGAGTGACCGTCCGGCAGTTCGTCCTATCACATACGTCTCTCAGCTGCCCTCGTCAGTATCAATACAGGGTACTGATGACTGACCTGTATGCGCCACGCATCATCGGCGCTCATGAATTCCCCATATACTCGTTCTTGGCCCTCAAATTCCTTGTATGGAGAAATATCCATGCACTGCGTGAACACGGGGTTACTAAACAGATACTCCACAACCTCGAGTCCATCTCGCCAGTACAACATTATTGGTGACTTCGTTTGGTAATTATCGACCTTAATTTCTTGATACCGCCAGCGCGGAACATCAGGCAGTGACTCGATTCGAGAACGGAGGTCTTTCGCATTCTTGAAAGAAAGAGGGTGGAGCGTGTTCTACCAAAACGTCTTAGAATGACAATGAGTAAAGTAAAGAATGTCGTGTACTCACGCGCTCAAGACGCAAGTATGTGTCAATTTCTTTATGAGATAGCGCACCTCTCGAGAGCCAGTCCGCAAGCTCCCATTCGCTTCTCGATGCAAAAGGGAAATAGATATTTTCAGAGTTCCGGATGGGAGCATATTGATCCATTTCCATGCGCTGAAGAAGGTTCAAGCCACCAGGGCGGCTCACAGGTGGATTTGGGTGATAGACCCGCTGACGATGGGTGATCGTGGAGACTACGGGTGCCGAAGGGACAGGGCCAGGGCGGTTAATGTGGTCATCATCGATCTCTGCAGGAAATGTGGTCTGCACATTGCCTTCTTCATCCTCGAATGGGTCAGACATATCTCCATCGAAAGTGTCCTCATCTTCAGAGTATTCATTGCCTTGTGGCGGATCTGTGTCGTCAAGGCCAGGAAGAGCCTCCACTGCCCAACGTCCACATTCGCGGTCACTGGATAGATGGAGAATAACATCGTCGACATCGGTAAATTGACGGTTGCAACATGGGCAGAAGAATTGAGAACCCATAGCGCAGCCATAGGATAATACGATTGGGGGTGGTTCAGGTTCAGCCATGGCGCACCCGTCATCAACCTAGGAATCTGCTATTCTTCAAGTCAGCGTCGCCAGAGAAATGCACCTGTTGGTTCCTCCTGAACATTAGGGTTAGGGTTAGTTGGTTAGTTCAGCTCTCTCCCCCTTTGCTTCCTTATGTTGGTACCTGAGCTACCTTTTGTGGCGTAGTCAGCTCAATTTATCCCATTCCCATTCCTTCTACTTCAACTACTTTCGCCTCCTAATACAAATGTCATCACCCACAGAATTTCTCAGCTCAGTAGAACTACCGTCCTCTTCTGTTCTGCTTCCAACTACACCGCTATCCTCTAAACTTCCCTCAGCAAACTTCTGTACTCTGCCACCCCAAATGAAAGGACGACACAGCACTGTTTCCAACGATCTTCCGAGGGACAATGGTCGCGCTCACCAGAAGCGCGACCTTACATTTTCCTTGCCTTCGGACGAGCCCTCTCGTCCGTCTAAAAAGGCAAAGAAGATCCTAACCTCTGTGAGGACCACTTTGTGTTAATATCGTCACCTGAATCCTAATGCAGATTAGATATCAGCCAAGAGAGACAACAAAGTCGAAGACCTTCATACCCTTCGAATGCTACAACTTGCTCGTGCAAGCCGCGAGGCCTTCGCTGCACAAGTCAGGTTACGCCTGACACGTATTCATGAGCTCGACGTCATGCGTACAATAGCATATGATGAGTACGAAGAGGCGCTGGAACTTCTCAGGCAGGCAGATCGCCAAATTGGCGAGGTGCGACAGACTATTAGCAAGAGAGGGACAACTATCGCCACGGTTTCATCTCTGAGGCTTTCTCCGGTTCCTACTACATCCTCCGTGTCATCTCTGGATGGCATCTCGAATGATCGTAGCCCTTCTGCCTCCCCTAGTCGGTTAAACGGGTAGTTTTCTCGTAAGGATTGATTACACTGTTACCGTCACTATCCACGTTCACTATGTAGTCATTTCTGTATCGTCCAATGTAAACATGTGACACACTAAGTTTGTGACAAATTGTGTGACGTGCCATCTGACCTGATCCCTGTGTCCAAGTCATCAATGGAATGCGTTCGAAGCCCAGCCATTATCGCTGATCCCCGCAACCAACACACCGATGAATTGCATCAAGCTGACCCGTTATCGCCCTGCATGCCAGATGGCAGCTTTTGGGGTGAGTTCGAATAATAGATGGCAACGTAAGTATTCGACTTCGCCGTTGACTCACATTCAAACCAGCCAGGTCGACCAGAGGTGCCTAATTCAACAATAAAAGCCTCACGCTGCCGCTCTCACAGTCTCCTACGACTCGTCTTGATCTTGATCATTTTTACCGCCATGTCTTCGCGTACGTTTTTGTTTGCTTCCATGTATTATCAGCTGAAAGAAAATTAACTGTCTAAAGGCTCTGATTCCCAACCTCGAGGGCGGCGCGGTAGTCGAAACAATCCTTCTCAAACTCGTGGGCAACGACGCCCTATCACCGCCACAAATGAATTCAGTACTAGTTCTGTTCCTTCGTTCGAGCCTATCCCATACATTAGTCCGCCTTCTTCCGACATTCCTGGCGCCTTCCCGCACTCGGCCTCTGGGGCCTCTTCGCAATTAGAACGCAATGTCTACAATACCTATGTGGCAAGTAATCCGTCCGAGAGTTCATCCGTAACTGTGAACGAAAGGTTGAGGGCTGCATCGGGGATGATATCAGTAAGCCGCGTCCACTGCCTATCTAGAGTAATACTTATGCTTTCCTGATAGACCAGAGGAAAGGACGTTGATGTCCTACAGCAACACCAAGGCAGCCGAGGCTCGAGAGCTCCATCCCAGGAGCGTCTCCGAGCATTCGGCGATGCGTTATATGCCCAGGCGTACGCTTCACGTCAATCGTCACGCACTACCTCGCTCGCCAACTCAAGCCTAATCTCCCCTCGCTCTGATCATAGCGGCTTTCAAGTTCTTGGTCAGAAAAACTCTGATTTATGGAGGTCGTACTCGGCCAGAGACCAAGAAGTGCTGGGACGGGCACGGCATCTGATGATATACGAAATGGTAACTAACATCGGATGGCCAGTTATGTCGTCGGGTGAGACTGCTCGGAAGCTATGGAAGAACACCATACGCGAGGTACTATCGCAGGCTTCGGCGATGATCCCAGGAGGTTTGTCGCTTTCCGTCACCTGTACTATGTACATGGCTTAGCTCCCACTGTAGAGCTCCTTTCGCCCACCAAAGGAACCGAACGCTTGGTGAGTAGCATCGATGCATTCACGTTCCAGTCTTCCTAATCAAGTCAACTAGCTTATGAGGACGCTTACTCTCTTTCGTGCCGACCTCGCTAGCAAGGCTGCACCGTACGCGAGGCAATTTTTCCCAAACCACAACCCGACATCAAATTCGGACAAGGACAACGACTACTTAAAGGAGAAAGACAAGGAATGTGCACGCATTACTAACGCATCCGCCATTTCGAACTTCTTCATGCACGAGCATGACGAGGAGGTAAATCAATCCGTTTAGATACATGCTCGAAAGTTCCCTAAGTATTGTTGCTATTCATAAGGGCAAGATTATCCGTTGGTTCGGAAACCAACGCCTCGAGGATTTTCATATCTGTTTCTGGTACACCTGCGATCTGAGCCCGATGAAGGTGGAAGCAGCGAAAAATGTTCACTCGACACCGCTACGAATGTATGCAATGTCAGCAGTTGCGGTAAGTGAATTTTAAAAAATTGATGATTCGATTCGCCGACAGTCTTTAGTTGTTCTACGCTATCAAGCGTGAATCCAAGTGTGTCAACGAGACACTACCCCGCATACCGTTTACGGGGACGGAGTTTTCTCCCACGTTTGAAGCATACTACGATTCTCTTCTCAACGCTATGCAACATGCAGTCCTCGGTGCGAGGCTGAAGGATCGCTTCGACTGGCTTCATCGCCAAGGATTGTGGGTTCATTGTGTCGTGCAATGTGTGCCACTAACCAGACTCGTCTGTTCAGGCGAAAAATGCAGCTGGCTCAAACGCCTCTCCCGTCGCCCGAGAAGCAGCGTAATCAAATTCTTATCCCTTCCGCCGACGACATCGCAGCGTACGAAAGTCGTCCCGCTGTGTCCCAACCCCTCGACATGCCGACAGGCCATGGCAATACTGTGGGCGGCATGACCAGCATGCTCAACGTGGGGGCTACACGTGGAGCTAGTATTCCTAACTACGAAATTTTCCTTAACGATTCTCATCCCCACAGGCCGATCGACAGCGTCACTAGCACTGCGGGTGCGTCGGGCGGTGGTATCTCTAATGAACAACATGCGAGTTCGTCTACGGGCTGGTCCATGGACTTTCAGGGCTTCGGGCCCACTTACTACGATTACGATCTATGACCAACCGCTGTAGTACTAATATGACTGTCAACACTTTGCATCCACTCCTGAATATACTGGTTCTGGTTTATCTCTAGAGCAAGTCGCTGCCAGCTACTATCTAGAATATCGGATTTGATAACATTTATCATGTGCAGACAACTATTGATAATCTACGCTTAACTAGATGTTTCTCAGTGGCTGACAAATTTTGGTCGCGAACTGTTTTCTGACTTCTCATAAAGGTCGCAGACCAGTTTTTGTTCGCGTTCGCTTATTTTGTTCGTGACCGGTCGGGAACACGCCTTGACCTATTCCCAGCTCACTGATGATCTGTGGAAATGGTCAAAGCGTGGAAAATAATCACTAATAACTGTACAGTACATACAATATATATAATCCCTGCTGGAGGAGCCTTTTCGAGTTCTTCACTCTTGCCTCTGACTTCGATCCTCTGAGTTAGAGTCAGGGTCTGTGAACTTAAAGGTAAGTCTGAACGAGATATGCCTAAATTAGGTAAGCTTTATTGTGTATGTCTAAATCTGGTACGTCTTTGTCATTTCCGTTGGATCGTGGGTAAGTACAGTTATCGTGGAAAACCTACTTGCGGTGTCAGGCATGCCCTAAGCAGGGCAAGGGCTGTGAGGCTCTACAAGTTCCGTCCTAGAGTAATCTATATATAGTTGTTGGTAGGTAAATAGTAGTTAAACAAATTATTATTACGTGGTTAATAAAACTAGTGGTGTCGTCTTTTGTGTCTGACAGACAAGACCGCACCATACACATATTATTGAGATTATTATGTGATGGAATAACTAACATTTGGTGTTTGATGTTGCCAGATCTATCTTTTTGATTCGAGCGGCAACACACTATATCCAATATAGTTTTGACACAAGGCTTAAAGTGTTATAATGCTATATATGACATTTTACACATTTTTAGTACATTATGCTTATTGCCAGATGAATATATTACCTTGGCGTAAAATTAGGAATCTAGTGATATCCCGACCCTGTAGTGATTCTATTTCGGGTCTTGCTTCGGTTCGGCAGCCGCACTGCGGGCAGTTCGGAACATTTGTCCACATACTTATGTCCTTAGAAGGTGTTAGCTGTCACTCATGCTTGGTGTGTCAGGCTCCATCTCGCCAACCTGCTTCGTTGATTGGGGTGATTGGCCATCATTGTACGGTTGCCGGGCATTTTGTGCGTTGGGTTGGTTGTTCCGCATGATTGCCGTGAGCCACGTTCAACGGGGATTCTGCGGGTTCTGACATGGGTTTACTGACGAAGAGTGTGTCGAATAATCAGGTGCTCTACTACTTTTCGAGTTGGGCAGTCCTACAATGAGTTGGGTGGAGAAAGTCAATCCACGTGACTACCGTGTTATTGACTTTATTAATTATTTGGCGCTATGGGTCCCAGTTGCTTGGCCCATGTTGGAGTTCGTCACCCTAGATTTATCGTTAGCTTGTGTTTGTTTTCTGCTCTTCAAGACCTTGACGCTTTTTCATTGTAGTGCGGAGCCTTCAAGTTTTCCTTTACCAGCTTTTCTGTCACGAAGGCCTTTATGCCCCATCACGCACGCACGCAGTCCACGCTTGCTCAGCAAGGAGCAAGAACAAATCGAACTCGACCAAGACGATCCCATTTGTCCCCACCGTCGCCCTTGCTTTCGTTTCGTCCATAGCTTCAGCTTTTGCATAGTAGTTCCCATCCCAACCCCCTCATCCTTTGAGCAGATGAGTCCGGCCTGTGCGTTGTTCCCTTCTGCGTGATTATTGCTGCTCACTGATTGTACTTGACAAAGTCTGAGTTTGGGCTTCCTAACTACAACTTCCGATCTCTATCAACAGCCGACTATGGCTCGCCTCCCTCGACTTCTTGGCATTATGCGTGTTCATTTGGCAAGCTACCACCGGGTACTTTGGTGGGCCTGTCGATGTTTAATCGGTTGTCATACGTGACGTGGGCATGGTCATGTTGTGAGAATAATCTATAATTCACCAGGCCATGGTTACGGTCTCCAGATGCCATCGCCGCCACAAACTGACCCCAGATCTCACTGAAGCTCTGACTCGCAAAATTTGCAGCCCTTTGTAGTATGGACCACTGAACTTGAAGATTAGTTGATCGGACACAACCTACATGACGTTATTCATAACGGAGGTTGTGTGTGGTGTAACACGTCATTTGACCATTGTTATGTAGTTAGTACCTTTATATGCCCACATACATCTATAGATCACAATGCCAGTTTTATTTACTCTGAGGCATTCAATACATCTGATATCTTGCAGAATTGATAGCTCAAGTGTAGGAATTCAGCCCGATAAGGACTCTTCCCATTTCGGCGGAGGAAGTCAATCCAAAACTCTCCATTCTGTGGAAACATAGTAGTACGACCTTTCTCAATCCTCGCGACATTCGCGAAGCGGTTAACTTGGTTCATCCAAAGAACCTTTGTTTCGGTCGGTAATCGCACGCTAACTCGTATACGAGTCACACGCCATCAGTTGTTGGTTCTCCTCCGGAACATAACCTTGACAGTGGGATCTGCTAAGGTATGCAACTCCCAATGCATGCTGATTGGCCTGGAGACCCTATCCTCAAATTTGACGTCATACAACGTGACGATATGTGCAAGCATGGTTTTCAGCTCATTAGCTGCCAGATACCTCCCAGGGCTGTGGTGGAAGAAATAGGTGAGTATCGCCATTCCAAGGTAAGTACGGCCATACCATATATGCTTCCCATATCCGAAGGCAAGGTAATCCTGGGTCGCTTCCACCATTTGGTGTCTCGCATTTTTGTTCTCGTTGTCGCAAAGTTGGGAGAAACGGAATGGATCGAAAACGTCGGGATCTTCATAGACAGCACTGTCGTGGTGGAAGACACACGTCGGAACAAGCAGGTGAGTCCCCTTCGGTATGAAAGTTCCATCTGACAAAGTCAGATCCTTCATGGCTTTTCTTTGTACGCTGGCTAAATGATGGGATTCGTCGGCTTGACAGAACTGTGAGCGTTCATATACATACATGCGATGACGCCTGGGAGGCGAAGAGTCTCCGCCAGGAAACTGTCAACCTTCCGCATCAGCGCTATCGCCTCTCTAGTCCACCCATGTTGCTGAATAACTGCTTCAACCTCTTCACGAAGGGGTTCTATATATTGCGGATAGGCAGCCAGATTGTACAACGCTTGTGTGAAAACCTGTCAGAATATTTAACTACATTCAAGGGGCACTGCACAAATCCTACAGTACATTTGTGGATTGCTGTTTTGGAAAGTCAATACTGCGACGGTAACCCTTGGTGGTGGGAGAGACACACATGTATCGAGACGAGGTTGGTCGCCACCATGTCTAACGTCAACTGCCTGGGCGTACACTCCTGTTTCTTGTCCATAAACCACTGCAGAATGTCGTTCTGCCTCAAATAATCAGATGACGAGCTGCCTGTGACAAGGATCCCCACTCACGGGTTTGTCACTCCACTCGGCTCCGTGCTCTCTCATGCACTCGAGGCGTTCTTTGATAATGGGGTCAAGGAGTTTCATGGCACGTTGGACGCCTGCGGCAGTATTGGGTAGTATTTTCGACACAAAGCTGGTGAAGACGTCAACATGCAAGGGCTGACAGCACTGGAAGAAATAAATCACTGACGGTACCAGAGGATCAGGGAACATGTTCAAGATAGTCGCGTCTCTAGCCACGTCGACCACGAATCGGGAGTTGAGATCGATCCAGTCAGGATCCCGACCTATCACATACCGACACTTAGCAACTTGCAAACGTCGAAAGAAATGTCTTACAAAGCGGTAGGCCGACGAAAACCCTATTGCTAGCTCGGCATATGATCTCCCTCACGATTTTTACCGCCGAGACGCTCTTCCACGCTGCCGGAAGCGTCAGGGTCAATCATGAGAAGATAATAATTGATTGAAGGTACCATTGTCCTTGAGATCGAGTAGTTCTTCGAATGCAGTGTGTACTTCGTCTTTAATGTTGGGGTAATAAAGGCCAACATTACGAGTAAGATATGTTCTCGCCATAGAGATGTGGTGGGGATCAGACTTGATCTCAGCCATCAGATAGTCGACTTTCATAGCCTGCCGTTTACTTTCCATCAGTGCCCGTTCAAATGGAACGTGGGTGGACCCACATCACTTGCTACCTCTATAAAAGATAGCTCGTCGTCCGTGGATTTCCTGATGTCCTGGAGGTGATAACGACCGATGATGACAATCCAGCGATTCAAGGTCGGTACTTTGAAAGGCTTTTCCTTGTGCTTCCACACAAATCAGAATGGCGTCTATGGATCACATTGTGACATACCTTAGCGTAGCCCTCCTGTAAAATCTGGGCAGCATTTCTTAAGAACTTAAACGCAGAAATATAGGACCCGAGCCAGGACGAGTATCCAACAGATGGAATATGGTCAAGCTCAAAGTATAGGCAGTGAAAGAGTTAGTATCGCTTTCATATACACACGAGAATGAGGGTAGCTTCTTACTGTAGAGGACTTGCCCAACGTGAGCACGAGTGCGGGAGCTGTGGCGCAGACGGCAGCGAGAATATACTGTGTAAGAGAGATATGCATCGTTGTGGAGAAGAACCGCAGTGCTATCTTCTCACATACATATACATATGCCCATCCTCCTGTGTGTCCGGAACTTAAATCTTACCTCCCTCTTGTCTCCCTTATTCGGCTTTTGCTCGGCCTAAGCTATACTTCTAGTTAACCAAGTGTTATCCGAGTCTTGACTTCATAATACGTACGTGACGTGGGCACAGTCACGTATTGAGAATAATCTATATGTAACTCGCCAGGCGCCAAGGTCGTCGCAGTCCCCGGGTGCGCGGTCGCAAATTGGATCCGTTAGCTTCTCTTCGAAGCTCCAACTCGCAAAGCTTTCAATGCAGTTTGATCAGGTTTTATCCCACACATAACCGTGACTACTGTGAATAAGGTGGTTTGGTCGTGTCGCAGCTAAGCTTCCCTGGGCACTCGACCTTGAAAACTCGGTTATCTGACCAATCATCAGATGGATATTTTGTTACACAAGGGAATGTGGGTGGATGGAAGTACTCACTGGGCAGGGCATAAGGTGTGTGCTGGTGTCTTGTTTATGAGCGCAGTCCGATGGTGGCAGGGAGTAAATCAGTTACTATCGTCGCACGTGTTTTACAACATTACAACACCATGTTTCAGAGCTACCCAACCACATCGCTAAATGGCATAAAAATCACTGTAAGGATCTACGCCTACATGAACATCTGAAAACAACAAATGAGTTGCAGGATTTGCCATAGCAATGCCGGTTTGCGATGCGAATAACACAGAGTTGCAAATGTTCCCATGTGCCAAGGATCGACCAGTGAGAAAAATCAATCCACGTGACTAGCGTGTTATTGACTTTATT
>JANFAE010000640.1:0-49253 GCA_024613145.1 Pisolithus marmoratus | reverse complement strand
AAATAAATTCACACACATACATACAAAAAGCATTACAGTTAAGATCTGATACCGAGTTTATCGACATGCAGCCTTGCAGGTTGTCACCCGTCATTTTAAGAAGTGTGGTGCGCGTGTGCGCCGGAGGGGAGAAAGGGGCGAGGAGACAGTATTCACACCAACACATACTTACACTCTTTTTCCGGGTGTTGAGTCCCGCCGCCAGCTCACTGCCTGAGCCAGTCATGTCAGCTGTAACCGACCCCCCTCCCTATTACCACAACTTCGCTCCTACTCCTCCCACCAGCTGACACAATCCCTTCCCGAGTTCAGCTTCGGCGAGTTGACCACATGGTCAGACAATGGGTCATTGCGAGTGCGAACCCATTCCGATCCGGAGAACCACAATGTCGCGCACAATACACCGATGACTGTTATGAAGTTGTTGATCATAAGCAGTAGCACCCGATAGTGGGGGACCGATCAGTCGTGATACAGATGATTTGTGCAATATTGAAGATGAGAGGAAAGACGAAATTGGCCACAGAAATGTAGAAGATTTGTCGGATACGCTCTGCTATGCCGCCGACTGCATATCCGAATATGCATAAGTTCTCTGTTCCAACCATGAAGATATAAGTTCCTGACCTCTTTTAACCGACGAGGTACGGAGGTGGAGGTTATAAAGAAAGATACTGACAGAGTACCTTTCGAAGAGGTGTGAGACGTTGAGTCTTTCATTGCATCGCACAGCAGGAAGTCAACTCACAAATTGTCTGCGATTTGCAACCCCCATTCAGCAGTCATTTCAGGGTTGCGGAACCATGCATTGGCCGAATCCTGCTCGAGAGTCAGAGTGCTCAATTCAGAGCTAACATAATCGTTGAGGCCAATGGCCTGCACAAAGTGTTACTGGGTAAAACCACAAATAGACGAAGAAACGCACGACAACGATTACTCGAGTGCATTTGATACAGAAGGGGAGTGTGAATATCTTCAATAGGGTGGCGGGAGGCGTAGCGGAAATGGGATAGAGTGCAAAGAGTCGAGTTAACAATATCGAGTCGTACAGTACTGGAGGGAAGATGGCGAAGACAATTGAAGCAACATAGGCACCTTTCGACACCTGATTGAACGGATCGACTATTGCCTTCCCACTAACCAGGCCAATCATTACGCCCAGCGTGATGGCGATACAAATAGCCAATACGTTCAGTCGAAACACCAAGCGCCGTCGAGACTCTTTAGTGGAGAACGCGAAGAGGACTACAAGGAGGGTGAATAGGCACGCAGAGAATGCGGTACCTGCAAGAACATAGTCGAAGTATTGGTGTATTTCAGCGACGAAGGTGTCGATGACTACCTCCGGGTTAGCTGATGAGGACATTTGTGAGATGGGTGTGCCTGAACTCACAGAGGAATCTCTGATATACTCTTCCTAGATGCCGGATGATTGCCATACCTGACTTACATAGCCTAGTAACAACAGGGTCTAATCAGAAGCTGTGAACATGCCTTTTACCACGGACAGAAAAAGTAGACGGGGTCACACGAACGATCAGTGCTTGGGAGGACTGGGATCAGTAAGACCATAGCTTTGAGACTGAACTTCCTGCCCGAGATGTGCCTTGACCTATTAATATTCCCGTGCCCCCCACTGAATCCGTGGACCATGGCCAGAGAGCTAAGTCTATACGAAATTGAGTCTTCACATCTTCGTATCAAGTCAGCGACCGTGTAGCTTCTTCATGACAGTAAAATTTACAACACGCAGAAACTGCGGGGGAAATGCGGAACCTCCCGATAACCCCACTTAAACTTTGCGCCCTACTCTCAAGATTGATTGGCAAGACGAGATATCAATCATGCACGAGGCTGTGGAGCATTGATGGAGCCTGATGGTTGCAGACCGTCGACTGGAAGGAGCGCTTCCAATCTGGCCATTATTCGAATATACGTCACCCCCAGCGCTGGTGAGTGGCATCGTAGTTGTGGAAGAAATGGCACAAAGTAGAAGCAAAATTCTCCAGCTTAGTGTGAAGTTAAGTAAGTACGTAACGGCCACGTGCCACATGATTGCCCATTCCTCGCGACAAGTACTAGTGCAGGCAGTACTGGGACGTAATAAAGCGTGCGGTAAGGAAACGGGTAGGGAAATGCCAACAGTACTTGCATAACAGACAGTACCAAACACATCAAATTCGTTCTGTGTTACTGTAGTACCGCCGGTCTAACGACGGCCCCTTGCCATGGTACGCATCAAGTGCTATGTGCATATTATATTTTGGGGGGGTTCTTTCCTTGCTCGACTTTTTGACAGGCGGATAATTCGGCGCGATGCAATAGCCTCGAAACCTTATTACCTGCAAAGATCATGTGTATGTATCCGTTCCGGGGTAGCGATATATTTGCATTGGTACTGCGAGGAATTGTGCTGCCCTCTCGTGCCATGCCCACGGGCCAAGGACGGGTGCTTTATTAATCTTCGCATGCTACGGCAGCATCTACTCTATGCGAAAACGATGGGCCTTGCCGACGGTGGGGTGTAATTTGACCCTACCAATGCAGTGGTCAAAGGTGAGTTACTTGCTCGCCTTCCATCAATCAACCCTAACCTACACCCGGTGTATTTTTTCTGATGTCAGACCTGAGTGTACTCGGGGCAATTGAGTACGTATGTCTATACGCTCTCTTCTCGCCTGTTTGTAATGGGTTTCTCACTACTTTGAATCTCCCGATTTCGCTGTGAACTGTAAATCTATCAAGATCACTTGCGGATACCGAGGCTACGTCAAAGTAAGCGGCTATAGCTTCCCGGAGTAGGCGTGCAAGCGTCTTCAGTTTGGACCGACGGCACACCCGGGTGTCGTGGACAGGTGTGAAACTACATATTTTTCCATCCGACATTTCCGCAAACTTGGTTCTGAAGTTATCGTCCCCCATGTGGGTCCCAAGACAGGTTGTAGGGTAATTCAGAACACTTAAAGGTCTTAGTATGTGAAGGTTAGCACATTGCGCTTTCACATAATGCCTACTGTAGGGTGGGGATAGCAGGGCTACTGGAGGTGCCGGAAGGTGGAGCATCCTGCCCAGACAAATGTTAATATGATGAACGCGTTGACGACTCCTCCGAGTCGGCCCGGAGTGCATTACCGACCAGAAGGTGAAGATGGTAGGAGTAAGAAATTTCCTCAACATCGGAAGGAAAGGTTGATGCCTGTCTGCGACCTCGATACCTAACCCTTGAGATGACAGGTTTGACAGTTATCGTGTAGATCCTGCGCTTCTGTGTATCGTACAAATATATCCACACACATACGTACAAGAAGAACCATAGTTAAGATCTGATACAGAGTTTATCGACATGCAGGTTGTCAGCCGTTATTTTAATAAGTGTGGTACGCGTGTGCGCTGGAGAGGAGAAAGGGGCGAGAGCGACGGTATTCACACCAACACATACTTACACTCTTTTTCCGGGGTGTTGAGTCCCGCCGCCAGCTCACTGCCCGAGCCAGTCATGTCAACTGTAACAGACCCCCTCCCTATTACCACAACTTTGCTCCTATTCCTCACACCAGTGACACAATCCCTTCCCGAGTTCAGCTTCGGCGAGTTGACCACATGGTCAGACAATGGGTCATTGCGAGCGCGAACCCACTCCGACCCGGAGAACCACAATGTCGCACACAATACACCGATGACTGTTACGAAGTTGTTGATCATAAGCAGTAGCGCCCCGATGGTGGGGGACCGATCAGTCGTGATACAGATGATTAGTGCAATATTGAAGATAAGAGGAAAGACGAAGTTGGCCACAGAGATATAGAGGATTTGTCGGATACGCTCTGCTATGCCGCCGGCTGCATATTCGGATATGCATAAGTCCTTTTTTCCACCCATGAAGATATAGGTTCCTGACCTCTTTTAATCGACGAGGTGCGGAGGTGGAGGTTATAAAGAAAGATACTGACAGAGTACCTTTCGAAGAGGTGTGAGACGCTGAGTCCTTCTTTGCATTGCACGGCGGGAAGCCAACTCACAAATTGTCCGCAATTTGCAGCGCCCATTCAGCAGTCATTTCGGGGTTGCGGAACCACGCATTGGAATCCCGCTCGAGAGACAGAGTGGTCAATTCAGAGCTAACATAGTTTTTGAGGCCAATGGCCTGCATAAAGTGTTACTGGGTCGAAGCCACAGATAGACGAAGAAACGCACGACAACGATTACTCGAGTACATTTGATACAGAAGGGGAATGTGAACATCTTCAATAAGGTGGCGGGAGGCGTAGTGGAAATGGGGTACAGTGCAAAGAGTCGGGTTAACAATATCGAGTCGTACAGTACTGGAGGGAAGATGGCGAAGACAACTGAAGCAACATAGGCACTTTTCGACACCTGATTGAACGGATCGACTATTGCCTTCCCACTAACCAGGCCAATCATTACGCCCAGCGTCATGGCGATACAAGTAGCCAATACATTCAGTCGAAACACCAAGCGCCGTCGAGACTCTTTAGTAGAGAACGCGAAGAGAACTACAAGGAGGGTGAACAGGCACGCAGAGAATGCGGTACCTGCAAGAACATAGTCGAAGTATGGGTGTATTTCAGCGACGAAGGCGTCGATGACTACCTCCGGGTTAGTTGATGAGGACATTTGTGAGATGGGTGTGCCTGAACTCGCAGAGGAATCTCTGATATACTCTTGCTAGATGCCGGATGATTGCCATATCTGACTGACATAGCCTAGTAGCGCCAGGGTCTAACCAGGAGTGGCGAACATACCTTTCATGGCGGACAGAAAAAGTAGACGGGGTCACACGAACGATCAGTGCTTGGGAGGACTGGGATCAGTAAGACCATAGCTTCGAGACCGAGCTTCTTGCCCGAGATATGCCTTTACCTATTAATACTCCCGTGCCCCCCACTGAGTCCATGGACCATGACCAGAGAACTGAGTCTATACGAAATTGAGTCTTGTTTCATACGTTCGTATGAAGCCAGCGACCGTGTAGCTTCTTCATGACAGTAGAATTTACAACACGCAGAAACTGCGGGGGAAATGCGGAACCTCCCGATAACCCCACTTAAACTTTGCGCCCTACTCTCAAGATTGATTGGCAAGACCAGATATCAATCATGCACGAGGCTGTGGAGCATTGATGGAGCCTGATGGTTGCAGACCGTCGACTGGAAGGAGCGCTTCCAATCTGGCCATTATTCGAATATACGTCACCCCCAGCGCTGGTGAGTGGCATCGTAGTTGTGGAAGAAATGGCACAAAGTAGAAGCAAAATTCTCCAGCTTAGTGTGAAGTTAAGTAAGTACGTAACGGTCACGTGCCGCATGATTGCCCATTCCCCGCGACAAGTACCGGTGCACGCACTGGTACTGGGACGTAAAGCGTACAGGTATACCATGCGGTAAGGAAATGGGTAAGGAAATGCCAGCAGTACTCGCATAACAGACACTATCAAACACATCAAATTCGTTCTGTGTTGGAATGGAAAAACAAGGTACTGTGGTACCATTCTAACGACGGCCCCTTGGTATGCATCAAGTGCTATGTACGTATCATATTTTGGGAGAGTTCCTTTCTTGCTCAAGTTTTTGACAGGCGGATAATTCGACCAGTAATGTCCGCGCGATGCAATAACCTCGAAACCTTATTACCTGCAAAGATCATATGTATGTATCCTTTCCGGGGTAACGATATATTTGCATTGGTACTGCGAGGAATTGTGCTGTCCTCTTGTGCCATGCCCACGGGCCAAGGACGGGTGTTTTATTAATCTTCGCATGCTACGGCAGCATCTACTCCATGCGAAAACGATGGGTCTTGCCGACGGTGGGGTGTAATTTGACCCTACCAATGCAATGGTCAAAGGTGAGTTACTTGCTCGCCTTCCATCAATCAACCCTA
Source organism: Pisolithus marmoratus (assembly GCA_024613145.1). Taxonomy (NCBI): domain Eukaryota; kingdom Fungi; phylum Basidiomycota; class Agaricomycetes; order Boletales; family Pisolithaceae; genus Pisolithus; species Pisolithus marmoratus. Next base: position 43,352 of record JANFAE010000640.1, on the reverse strand, counting down.
ACCTACACCCGGTGTGTTTTTCTGATGTCAGACCTGAGTGCACTCGGGGAAATTGAGTACATATGTCTCTACACTCTCTTCTCGCCTGTTTGTAATGGGTTTCTCGCTACTTTGAATCTCCCAACTTCGCTTTGAACTGTAAATCTATCAAATTGACTTGCGGATACCGAGGCTACGTCAAAGTAAGCGGCTATGTTTGCCCCGAGTAGGTGTGCAGGCGTCTCCGGTTTGGACCAACAGCACACCTGGGTATCGCGGACATGTGTGAAACTACATATTTTTGCATCCGACGCTTCCGGCCACTTAGTTCTGAAGTTATCGTCCTCCCAGACAGGTTGTATGGTAATTCAGAACACTTGAAGGTCTCAGTATGTGAAGACTAGCACATTGCGCTTTCACATAGCGCCTCTTGTAGGGGTGGGGATAGCAGGGCCTACTGGAGGTGCCGGAAGCTGGAGCATCCTGCCCAGACAAATGTTAATAGGATGAACGCGTTGACGACTCCTCCGAGTCGGCCCGGAGTGCATTAGCAACCAAAAAGTGAAGATGTCCAGTTGGACAACCGAAGTGTAGAGCAAAGAGTGGCCTCATCGTACACATAACTTAACATACATACGCTAGGATTACAATAATCTAATACAGTTTATGGATGTGTAACCGACTGTGTATGGAACTAGTGTGATAGAAATCACACCAAGCTATACTTATTTTCTTTCTCCGGAGTTGTGAATTCCCCGGATCCTGCCTTGGTATCCGAGCTGGTCGTGCCGACTGTAACAGACTCCCTCCCTATTAACACAACTTCGTTGCCACTCCTCCCACCAACGACATGATGTCTTGCAAGTTGCGGATTGGGCGAGTTGAACATATGGTCAGATGATGGTTCGTTGCGAGTGCGAACCCACTCCGATCCAGAGAACCACAGTGTCGCGCATAATACACCCATCACGGTTATATAGTTGTTCATCGTGAGCAGTATCGTACCGGTAGTAGGGGACTGATCAGTCGTGATACAGATGATTTGAGCGACATTGAAGATCAAGGGGAAGACGAAATTAGCGAGGGAGATGTAGAAGATCTGGCGGATACGCTCCGCTATGCCGCCCGCTAGATGTCAGACACATGTGAGTTCTTATTTTCGCGGATGGAGAATCAGGGTGACTATGCTGACCTCTTTTGACCAATGATGTGCGGGTGTGGAGGTTGTAAAGGAAGATACTGACGGAGTACCTTTCGAAGAGGAGGCATGTGAGCCCCTGCATTGGATCAGATGGGAGGAAGTTCACTCACAAATTGTCTGCGATTTGCATCGTCCATTCAGAGACCATGTAAGGGTTACGGAACCAGGCAGCGGCCTGATCCTGCTCTAGGGCCGTAGTGTTGAATGCAGAGCCAACATAGTTGTTGACACCAATGGACTGCGTAAAGCGTCACCAGAAAATGAAACTCAAACTAGACGAGGAAGCGTACGAGAACGATCACTCGAGCACATTTGACACAAAAGGGGAATGCGAACATCTTCAACAGAGTAATGCGAGGTGTGTTGGAGACGGGATACAACGCAAAGAGTCGAGTTAACAATATTGAGTCGTACAGTACCGGCGGGAAGACGGCAAAGACGATCGAAGCAATATAGACACCTTTCGACACTTGCGCGAACGGGTCGATGATTGCCCTCCCACTAACCAGGCTAGAGAATATGCCCAGCGTCAAGGCCACGCAGATAGCCAACACGTTCAGACGGAATACCAAACGTCGTCGAGATTCTTTTGTGGAGAACGCGAAAAGGACCACGAGGAGGGTGAGTAGGCACGCAGAGAATGCGGTATCTGTCAGGACATAGTCGAAGTTTGGACGTATACCCGCGATGAAAGCATCGATGATGACTTCTGGACTAGTCACTGAGGCCATCGCGAGGGGCGGGATGCGTCTGCACTTGCACACCTACCTCTGGTATACATATACTTTTCTGAGATGTACGGAAGGCCGCCCTACCTGATGTACACAGCCTGATCACGCAAGGGTATGAAGAGTAGGTAACACGTGCTCCATGAATGGCTCGAGAGATCAGCGGGATCAGTAGGACCATAGCCTTGAATATCGAGCTCCCCGATTTTGCAGTGCTTTGACCTAACACTGTTTGCTATCTTGAATCAGTGGGCCATCATCGTGTCGGCGAATCCTTGAATCAGCCTGTTGGTGTTGTTTGTGCATACGTCCTCATACACGTGCAACTCTTTGGACTTCCTGTTGGCTCTAACTTTGCGCCGCCCTGTTCTCAAGAATGGTGCGAGATTAGATATCGATGATGGCATGAGGCTGTGGAATGCGGCTTCAGTGGAGAGGGAAACGATTATGTTCTGTTTTGGTTTACGCGAGGATTCGACTGGGGGAACGTGGCCTTCAGTGGATGCAAGTCGGCCGCAAAGAGCTTCCTTTGGTAAATCTATCTTGGGTGTTATGAGCGGGGGATGTGATTGTGCATTACATACCTATCCATCTGCATTGCTTGTCGCATGATAGTACAGCAAACCGACAGAATAAATTCTCCGACTGTTACGAAATTCGCGGGTTGGTTCCTCCGAGTCGGCGTATGGTACAGCCCAGAAAATTTGTGGTATCTGAGGCTTTACGTATGCAAGCACTGCCAACCCTTCCTCGAACGTAGTGTGGTTGTCGCTGGTTCACCTATCCACCAATCTCAACAGGAGGATCCGCAATGGATTTCTTGCAGTGTATATCCCATTCCAACCATCTGCTCTGGGATGGCAAAACAAGACTCTAGCACAGCTCTCCCATCAGGGCGACTCAAGCATTTTCACGCATCAAAAGGGTACGCCGCATCCATGTTCAGATCTATGATTGGGAAGTGTGTGGCTATCAGTGTCCACATCAAATCTGTTCTTCCCTCATAATAGGCGTGGGTGAAAAGTTTCCAGGATGTTGTCCTTCACAGCATTGTATTTGCGAGCAGTGCTTTGCTGCGGTCTCGATCCGCACACATGACCAAAGATGGGCAATACTTACACCTTTGAGTGCCACGGTTTCGCCTTCATTCACGAGATCCCACCCACAAAAACTACCCAGCCTGTCGTGCTGATGGTGGCCCCTTCTGCCCGCAAATGAATGAAGTGGGAAGAGGTCAGTTGCACGTCCCAATGTCCGACAACGTACACCTGTTATGTCGCTGTGCTTTCTAACGGCAGCTGAAAATTTACTTGCCAGTGCATCAGCTTACCCCGAAGGGAAGGTCGTGGGACACACGATTCCTGTTACACAGATGGTACCTGGGACGGGTGGCGATTCAGATTCCCGCTTGATGGAGGCTTCTGTTGAGCCAGAAAAGTCTCGTCAGCGTCCCGGTTGCGTTCTCAAGACGTGCATATGCTAGTCTCCCCTGGGAAGACCAAAGACTCGAGAGAAGACGATCGTTCCTTCTCGACTATGTGCACATGCTATCAAATGGACATTGTACATGATGGCACAAAGTCCGCTCTCGACACGTACTTACGACTTGATACTACGGATCTGAACATGGCACTCGGACCGCTATCGATTAAGGGCATATGGGCTTTTCTGCTTCAGAGGGCGTGTGAAATAGGCCATCGCAGGAGACCGCGGCCATTTGGCACAGTACCCGATTTACTTAAATGTGCTTATAGCACTGATCTCTATTGTTCTGGGTTGGTACGTCGTACTTAAAGAAGGGTCCCTGGGTCCATCATAAACATCAACTGTTTACAATCACTGGGATATTCATGTCTTGATTTGGAAGGAACCCGTCAAGTTTCCGTGCTGCGATTATGTAATATCGACGTTGACCTCCTAGCCCATGCCATCCCGTAAAGAACGCGACCGCTCAAGAACACCAGACAAGGCCGAAGACCTGCCTGAAGGCGTTTCACCGATATCCGAGTCTGATTATTTTCTGAAAAACTCAGAGTTCAGCATATGGTTGAAGGACGAGAAAGGAAAGGTCTGTCGTGCAGCTATTCTATCAGTCACTTGAGTTGAGCTACGAATACGTTTGGCAGTACTTCGGTGAGCTCTCTGGGGAGAGGGCGAGGAGGTGGGTGTACTGCTAAATGGCCTGCTGGACAATTTTTGCTTAGTGGTCGAGCTGTCAGTTATTTCAAGAAGTTCGTCAAGGTATGGAAGCGATTTGCGTCGATCACGGTGTATGCTCATCTTCATCAGGCGTGGAATAGGGGCAAGCTCCCGAGTAAGCTCACGACGATATCTTGCCTTGGCCTATGTACCACTCTTACAACGCTTGCAGAGTCCCTGTACAACGACCCAGGATTGCTGCCCGCGACAAAACAAACTACGTACAAATGGTCTTTCGCATCCAAAGGCTCGGGGGCGGACGAAGAAGCTCTGCGATCTGCCAGAGAAGATGTTGGTTCTGCTACTTATGGTCCTGGGCGTAGGTCGCGTGGAGACGGCGAGGAGACCAGTGCCAGTGCCAGTGGAAGGACGATTGGTCCTACACTCCCCTCAGCATCTGATTTGGTGCTTGCGCGGGAAGCCGCCTCTGAGTACCAGGCAACAGAACGTGATCTGAAGCGGAAGCGGGATCGTGCAGAAGCCAAAGGCCGTCTGGAGGATATCGTCGGGCCGAAAGAAGTCGGAAGAGAAGCAATGTTGGAAAAGAAGCGCGCACGCCGAGAAAATGATAGGGCGTTCAGAGAAAAGGGGGACGAGGGCTTCGAAGCCGACGAATCGACCTTATTGGGTGGCGGCGACAGTTTCAGGGACCAGTATGGCAATCACCCTGTTTTCTCACCTATTGTCTGTCTCATACTTCTTACAGCCTTGCAAGACGCGAGGCAGCGCGACGACGCTGGGAGGAGAAACGTGCCGGTACGCGCGAAGACAAGGAAGCGGCGGGAAGGGAGCGTGCAGTTGCCATGCGGGAGAAAGAGAAAGCGACTATGGACATGTTCCAGAAACTTGCCAAAGAGCGGTTCGGATAGAAGTCGTGTGGGCTCTCCCATACCCATACTGTAAGTACGTCCTGATCCAGTTGGTCCTTTTACCATAAGAACATTCTGAGTACTTCTGCTGTCCCGCGTAACGTTAGAAACTGACAAGTATCGGTTTGCTCCCACTTGAGCCTTCCAAGGCATTCCCGTCACGTTCGCAAGTTGCACGGCAGTATGTATGCCTGTAATCTGCTTCACAATTGCATCACCCCCAGTACCATGGGCACTCTTTAGATAAGACAAACGTCAGGTAATCCCGCCTACGTCTCCATTGCATCCTTCATCGCAGCGTCCCCATTCTCGGCTGTAGTTGGAGCAGATATCTCTTCGAACACCAACGAGCCCTGCTGTTCCTTTAGCCACTGTACACTCCGCTTCTCATCCATGAAATAGGTGTATGCCCTTCGTAGGTCTTCCACGCCAACTTGCTCAGCTTTCCGCTTCCGCGAGATCATTTGTGCGCAAGAGATCAAGTTAAGGGCGTATCGCAATGTCGTCGAGCTCGCCATCGAGGTCAGCACGTTGAGAGCATCCGAAGTTAGGGTGACGTCCTCCTCTTCACACCTAAGAAAAAATGAGCTTCAAGTTAGGGGGTAGTAGGTTGGGTGACTTACCGGATCTGAATGATTTGCTGGATTTCTTCTTCACTATACGGTCTTGTGCTAACTATCAAGACGCGGTCTAGTAAATCGACCGGTAGACCATGAGGACTCCGGACGTTGGTCCCACGTATTCTTGACATCCCTCGGTTCGACGCCATTATAACCAGCGGGGAAAGCTCGTTCTCCAGTGCACGATTCAGGAAGGAGAAACACTCGATGTCCAGCATGTGAACTTCGTCGATGAACAGTACCTGCCACATCATTGGTGAGCCCAACGTTCCAATGACGAGAAAGGATACGAACACCAGGTATTATCTCTGCCTTTCCTTCCTCGCGCCATTCAGCTACCTTGGAGTTTATCTGTTCCCTCAGCTCAGGTTTAATCTCGCCGGTGTCCCCCGCAAACAATGCGAGGAAACCTTGTGTCCTGCTGTTGATGACATCGATCTCGTGCAGGGAGACGGTGTGCACGACTTCTTTTCTTTTTTGGATCTCGCCCTCGGGACATTGCACGAATTTAGTCTGTAACGACAGAACCACATCAATGACAAGGAAAGAAAGGAGAAATTGGACATACATCTGCACCCATCGCATCATAGTCCCTCGAGCGTGTAAAGGATCGCCCAAGTTTGGATACCTTGCCCGAGGTCTTGTCGATAATGATAACGTCTCCAGCGAGGACCTTTTCCTTTGAGAGTGCATCGATCATTTTTGTTCCAAGATCATATATGGTCTCCATGTCGGTTGATTTAATGGTCAGCTTTCCAGTCTTAGTTGCCTTTCTCACAAGAAAAAGTTAGTGCTGAGAAGGGTGGAGATGTAATAGCGACACATACCCCAGTAAGACTTCGATCAATTTGAATCTCGACGACCTCGCCTTCTATTATCTCTGTTTCTTCTCTTATGCGCACGCCAATGCTACGTCGGATTGCTTGAGTGAGAGCTTCCGTTTTGGACATGGAAAGCGAGAAAACTTCGCTAGCCGCTATCATGGTAAATGGGACATCCTGACCCAAAGTCTGCGCCATGCCTAGCAAGGAATTCCATCAATCAGATTGAATAAAACAATGTCTGATTACACATACCTAGTGCAATGGCAGTCTTGCCTGTCGAAGGTGGACCGGCAAAAAGAATGGCGCGCCCAGCAATACGACCGTCTTGAACCATTCTAAGGATCATACCAGCTGCCTTGCGGGCTTTTCCTTGACCGACCATTCCCTGAGAGTTCTCCCTCGGTTCTAGTCGGTCGTCGAGACCTAAACCGCGGACGTGCGAATGTGCGCCTTGTGGGATGGCGATCGGGTTCAGCAAGACGACGAAATAACGCTCCTTTGCTCACCTATCCGCTCCATTTTTGTGATGTCCCGTAGCTCTGACGTCCCTGCGGTGATTTGGGTAGCCTATACGAACACATCTTAGTACCAGTCCAATCCGGTAGACTCGTTAGTGGTTACTGTACCATGGTGAGGAATAGAACGCGTCTGTTTGTTCGGAGCAAACAGGAGACTCCTTCCGTCCTCCAAATTATTGACCAACCTCAATTGCGGCACTCTCAGGCCTGGTAAGTTCAACGCAAGAGACCATTACATAGACTGACTTTTCTACAGAGTTCCCGCCGAGCAGATGTTTGGAATTCGGGCTGGATGCAGCCTCATCCAAAGTCTTGCGACCACCGCTGTCCAACCGAAATTTCCCTCACGGACAATCTGTCATGCTCTACGGACGAGTCTTTCCACCCGTAATTACGCGACGACTTCTAACTTCAAGAATAAAAAGGAAGAAGCAATTGCATCCTTTGATCATGTAGAAGTCGAGTACAAGACCTACAAACCGATCACTCCCGGTATTCGACATTTAAAACGCCCCGTTAATCCACACCTCTATAAGGGCAAGCCCGTACGGCTGCTCACAGTGCCTCTTCGGAGAAAGGGTGGTAGAAACTCAACCGGACGCATTACGGTACGGTTCCGTGGAGGAGGACATAAACGGCGCATACGCGTTGTTGATTTCATGCGGACCGAGCCGGGGGAGTATGATGTCGTGCGCATAGAGTATGACCCTGGCCGGTCAGCGCACATCGCACTTATAACAACACGTGATCCGAAGGCGGAGGGTACTGCGAAGTGGAAGTATATATTGGCACCGGAAGGACTTCGAGCTGGAGATGTCGTGCAAAGTTACAGGTCGGGTATTCCGGAGGACTTACATCGGGAGGTTTTCGGATTACAAGAGGAGACTGGTGACGGTGCTGAGGAAATCGATGTCGCAGAGGTGGAGCGGAGGGCGAAAGATAAAGCAACCACGGACGCCTTGGCGGTCGGCATTCTCAGTGGGAAGACGATCAAGCTTGGGAACTGTCTCCCTCTCCGACTGATACCTACCGGAACGGTGATTCACTGCATCTCGCTTAACCCTCAGGGTAAAGCTATTCTTGTGCGTTCAGCGGGTACATTTGCCCAGGTACTGCATCACGAGGAGGGCGGTCGGTACAGTCACATCCGGCTCCAGAGTGGTGAAATACGAAAGGTACTCCAGAGTTGTGTCGCTACTGTCGGAAAAGTGAGCAACGCGGCCTGGCAAGGCCGTTCGCTCGGCAAGGCAGGCAGGAATCGCTGGTTAGGATGGCGGCCCCGCGTTCGAGGCGTTGCCATGAATGCGTGAGTCTTCAATTGAATTCGTTTGAGCATTCGCCTTGTTCACATTTAACATCTAGTTGTGATCACCCACACGGCGGTGGGCGTGGAAAATCCAAATCCAACAAGCATCCCGTATCTGTCTGGGGTTGGCCAACCAAAGGCAAACGCACCCGAAAACCAGGACCTAAAGGACCGAAAAACAGCAACAAGATGGTGCTCAAGGAGCGTCCTCGTGGTAAGGAGAAACGTTCTGGTGCATCTAGCAGATAGTCTGGTATGCTCCATAGCTCGTCTAATATATCATAATGCGCGCTTCACGCCGTTATCTAATGTGATTCTCGACGCTTTCGACTGGGTATACCGAAGGGTGAACGTTTGAACCATCGATAGGGGTACGACGGTCTCCGGTAAAATGAAACACGTCACGACTCATCAGATCTTCATCTTCCAAGTCGCGAAGTTCCTCGTTCCCGACCTGCTCAGTCTGCCAACTAGTAATAGTCGAAAGAGTTTAACGCCGCCACTTGCGTTCTTCTGCAACTTTGCACTGAACGTTCTTCACCAACTGAAGATCTCTGGGTGGGAATTCTGTTCCAAAGCCCATACCAATGGCGGTTCTGGTACGGGCTACGGAACATAATCCTTACTACGTCGTTCCTTTCTTCCTGTTGTTATACTGTTGTGCGTCAGCAGCGCATTCCCGACAGCGATGACGCGTCTGTTCGTGGTGTGCAACTTCCAACCATACTGCACGTCATGAAATAGCGATGTAACTACCTTCATCATTATCCAATCTAATATTTTAGCGTCTCGGCAGTGGTTGGTACTTCGACTGAATGTATCGGCTACTTGACGCTGGGCATTTTGGCTGGCTTGGTAAGCGAGAAGGCACTGATTGATCCGTTCAACTATGTTATCTTTGTACACTGACCTGCCGGTACTGAATCATACAATACTGTTAATATAACGCTCTTCGCTGCCCCATTTCCAATATCGCTTTTTGTGTCAAAAGTGCTCTAGTGACCTTTGTCGTTATTAATATTGTTCATCACGATGAAAAGCATCGTACCTTTACATGTTTGCAACAAGAGTAGCCAGATGTTGAAGATTATCGTACGAGGCTTGATCATGAGTAATGTTATGCCAATCCATCAACGGTCTCGAATCCTGTTCACTATCTTCTTGGATACCATACCGCCGATGGAGACCGATGACATCAACCCTGTACACCTTGGAAACCACAGTTCCGACAAGGACCTAGTTGGCTTGCTTGTCCGATGGGGGACTGCCCCCCTGCCAGTGTTGGGTATTCTTGATCTGAAAAATGAGAACGGTACGGTATTTTACAGGAGGGGCCGACACTTTGACAACCTCAAATACGAAAGGGATACGACCTTTACAATGGATGGTGAAACTATATATTTTTGGGAAGAAGGGAATAACGTGGCGAGAATTGTGGTCCATGGCTCGTACCAGCGATCTCCACTGGGTGTATATTCCGTATAGCATTGCAAAAGAGTGCGAGTGAGGTCGTCAAATATCTTTTGACTACTTGAAGTTGATATTGGGACTGAGGAGTACTTTGACCCCTAAACTGAGCCAGCAGGCGCGGTCACGTGAGCGAACGCGTCTGTGTTTGCTGTGTGTGCTGCAGGGGTGCGTTAAATACGCGTGCTATGAACTCACCAACGTGCCTTCCAACCGCACCCCACCGCTACCACCAAGGCTAACGCAGCGATGCAGCCACCCTCGTCATCGCCGGCGACGACGACGACGATTATAAGATCGTCCAATCCGGGTATGTCGCGAACGTCGTCCATAGCAAGCATATCGTCCGATGATGTGGGTCGTCGTACGCGGAAACGTTTCACCAGCATCCAGCTCGTGCTGCTGGAGCAATTATACCATCGTACCTCTCACCCGAGTCGGGAAGAACGCGAAGCTGTCGCGCAGGCTGCAGGAATGTACGTATTTCACACCCAGAAGCAAAGATGGCTTCCGTCCTCACGGCCATGCGTGTGATTTAGGGAAATGAAGTCTGTCACGATCTGGTTCCAGAATAAGCGCCAGACCGAGCGCAAAGTCGCTCTCCACCATGCCGCTAACCCATCTCATGTTGAGGTGCACCGGCCAGCATATGCGTACATCCCCGAACGTACGTCATCTTCATCGCATGCGTCGTCGTCCACTTCGTCGCACTCGCCCCGACACTTCCACTCCCGGAACACCTCCATGTCTAGCATCCACACGCCCCGAAGAAAGATAACCCCTCCTCGTCCAAGACCGTCCCTCGATCGTGTAGCAACGCAATCAGAGTCTCGACTCCCCCCACCTCGTACACCCACGAAACCACGGGATCCATTAGCATCACCATGGGACAACATGCCATCTTCACCACTTGCGCCACCTGCGAGCCCGCCATCTCGTGACCTCGTTGAATTTATGGGCAACGGGCGCACACTTGAGTGGGCGTGCGCAGTTGCCCGTCTTGCGGAAAAGGAAGGCCGGGCGGAGTTATCGTCAAGACGCGTTGCACACCATAGAGCAAATGATACTGGTGGGGTCGAAACCGAGGAAGAAGATATCGAGGCTGTCACTCCTGAGGGAAGCCAAGGCTTCAATCATATCCCGTGGAGTGGAACGAAGAACGAGGGTCTGCTGCGTGTCACTCCGCAAAACATGACCCTCGGTGATCAGATATCAGGGGGGGACGGGAAAGGTGCGGTGCAGGATGACGATATGATGCGCGCTGCGCTTGCTCTGTGTGGTCTCGGACGAAGATAGGCATGGCCGTGGCTGGTGGGTTATATGTACATACTGCCAAAATATCTCTCGTATGCATATTGTAACAGCAAGGTTGTTCTCAGCGGTGGAATTCTGCCACATACATCAACCAAAGTTGTACATGCCCATAATCATTACCTTTATATCTTTACACCCACTGCTTTACATGCTGCATGTACTCTCTTATATGCCAGTTCCATGTTCATCCACCTTATTATAGGTGGAAGCTAACTTAACTGCGACATTCTTGCGCTACGTCACACTACGATGGTAAGAGTAGCCAAATTTGCAAAAAGCAGACCGACGTGGACCACGAACCTATCTGTATTAACCCTCGTACCGGCTCACACGCAATGGCAACTTTGTACCATCTTCTCCGACCACCCTAGGCCTCGGCAGTACTCCCCTCCCCATCTCGATCTGCGTATCAGGTCCATCCCTCATCTCGAACGTAAAACCCTTGACTACCGCCACCATGACCGTCTATACCAAAGCGAGTCAGTGTTCCCATAAATATCCCCGGGGAGGAATGTGAGAAACCAGCCTTCAATTCAACCATCGCAAACCCCTTGCCAAGGCATGCCCTTGGTCCATCCACGAATGTCAATAAATGCCGATAACCTTGCACTTCTGCGCCTTCTTCGGTATGCCACCTTCTTCCAACCAACGTTCCGGTCGAAATACTTTTGCATCTGCACCCCAGATGTCGGTCGAACGATTAATGCAGGCGACGGATATTCCAATTAGAGTACCGCGTGTTACAGATATACTGTTGACGACTCGACCAGATTTGGTACGAACAGGCTCTGAGAGAGGGAAAACGTCGTCTTATCTTGCCTAAGTGGAAGAGGGAACCTGAGTTAGTGACAGAAAAAAGGATCATTTAAAACTGAACCACCTGACGAAGGAACTCCGGCAAAGGAAAATGGAGCCGAAGCGTCTCTTGTATCACAGCATCAAGGTACGGAAGGTTATTGTTAAGCTGGTCGTACGTCGGGTCCGAACCAAAGGCTAATAGCTCTGCCCGTAGTTTGCTTTGTATATCGGGATTGCGAGCGAGCTCGATCAACGCCCAAGTCATGCCGACTGCAGAAGCCACAATATCAGGATATATTGGCCGCGCTCTCAGATAAAGTTACCTGAGGTAGTTTCATAGCCTGCGATCATGAGTAATTTCATCTGTTGGAGATAGTTCTATGATCACAAAGGCTGCGAGCAGTGTGTTGCACGTACCTGAGCAAGGATTTCTTCGTTGGATGGTTGGACATCAGCACCTGCATCTTTGGCTTTCACCGGGTGCCGAGCGTAAATAATGCAAGTTAGTTAACAAGACACGATAACATACTCAGTACTCCGATGATAGACTTGTCATCTTTCCCGTCAACGATTCCTGCTTCCTTCTCCTCCTTGGACCTCTCCAGCAACTTCCTCGAGACGTCCGCTAGTGTTTCGTTCATGTCACTGAACAATTCACCCCTGGCTGTTGGTACGTATAGCAGCAGTGGGAACACTTCGGTGAGGAGAAGGAGGGGAACATTGAGGGCCGACATTGCAAAGGTATCAAATATCTTCACCACACGGGTAGGCTTTCCATCCAGAGAACCGAAATCATGGGAGAAACCACCGAGCCCAATGGTATCGAGCCTGGAAGGAGCAATGAGACCCGAATGACAGAAAATAAATTCATCGCACAAAATATGGTTCATCCTTGACAGGAAAATAACTGAGTTCTCAACTGCAGGTGAATAAGAAGCTTCACACACCAATTCTGAACTTCAATGACAGCACTGTGACCATCATTGGCATCGATTAGAGACTCCCAAGCGGCTTTGGCCTGAGAGCGATATAGATATGTTCAGTCCCAGGATTCGGATTCAATGACTCTTACCTTGTATGCAGAATTGTAGAACACAGGATACAACTCACGAATGGCGGCTTGGCTGAACGCTGGCGACAAGGACCTGCGTTGTCTTGGAGAATATCAGCGCGATTTTGGCTGACCGGCGTCCGCCCTCACCTTTTGTGGTCCTCGCCTTGTACGTAAAATATTCCGTGTCCGAACTAGAAACCGGTAGCATCAGAGGACTCACGATTAAAGGGGAGCTTCACGGCCTACATTCTGTCTGATAAAGAGCAAAGTAAAATCTATGGGTGTGTATGTCCAAGTTTCTTTGCTGTAGAAGTGCGCGAGGGCCTTGGGGTCACACAACATGATCTTATTCCCCCCCAGGGTAGTAGGGACCTCGTAAGCGACGCCATATTCCCTTGCCCATTCTTCGTACACAGACCCCGCATCCTTTGCGCGCAGTAGGTCCATGGAATAGCCAAATATGAGACTCGTCCTAGGCGGTCCTCGTAATCTGGTTGTTTTCAATGTGTTCCGGGCTACGCAGAAGGACATTCGCAAGGCCCAAAGAATAGCGATTCCCGCAGCGACATTGACGAGAGTGGCTGAGCGGATGGCCTCCTGGAATATATCGTAAGCGCGAACGCACACAGTAGGCACATTCATTGCGTTAAGATTCGGATTTCATACTGTACATGCACATGTTATACGGTGGGCTGGGCAGGATCGGCAGGGTACGGGCGATGGAAGAGTGATTTTGGAAGTCCAATCGGACCAACTAGTGTGAATGGGGAAGTTGCCAAGTGTTAAGAGTCTGTGCCATTTACATGAACCTGAAAAGTAACCACTGGGCACGCACTGACTTGAGCTTGGTGATCAGTGGATGAAACTGCTTGGCTGATATGGATTCGCGACATATCGTCGCTGTCTTCAGTTGAATTGGCTGTGTGAAAGAGCCGTTGATATTCCAGGAGCGTCGAACACGGAATTGCGATATCTACCATCCGCCTACCAGAGCACCGTGGAAATTCGGATGTTTTCTCGAAAACTCAGCTCTCGCCGGGAGGCTTCAGAACCAAGTTGGCGGAAAAACGTCAGATGCCAGAGAGATGTAGTTTCACGCGCGTCCACGCCAGGCAGGCTGGTCATGATCGAATCAGTTACAGCTGTTTGAGTAAACGATGGCAGTCGTGTCATAATTTTCGGACTTGATTTGGACCCTGAAAATCATTTCGCAACACTTAGGATCATATTTTTTTTAGGTCTTCTCAATCCCAATTGGACGTGTTCGAACACCGCCATATGACATTTTTCTGATTTTGCTAGTGGGCCACGAGCTGATAGCAGTATTTCTTGCTCATCTTAGGCCAATAATTATCATACCTCGTCACACACGGTGAGGTCCACTTAATTTCACTGGGGCTCAGGTGCGGTCTACGCTGCTCGGTTCAAACTAGGTGCTTGTACAACCCGGGCAGCCATAGCCGCTTACTTGGGAGATTCAAATAGTGAGGAACCCGTTACAAGCAGGCGAAAAGAGTGCACAGAGACACTATACTCAACGGTTACACCATCGATGCACAAAGGAGGCCACACAGTCCTGGGTTCCTGATTGCATCGTAAGAGCACACGATTATGATAGGCGCGGCATGCTCATGTTATTTGCCCTCAGTGCGCACGCTAGCTTTGTATCAGGGAACACAGAAATACCGGTTGTTAGGGTTGATGGATGGGACACGTCGTACGTGGAAACGTTGTAGTGGGGGAGTCAGGGGTAGGAGCGAGGAGCCAGGGAGGCTTAGTCAGCAGAAGGGACGGACTGACCGGGCGACGCACGTAGAGCACATCATCACTGTACACCAGGGAGAGCACAGACCTGCACTATCCCATCGTGGTGACGAGAGAGGATTCATACCACCGCATTACCGAACCACCGCACCACTGTAGAAACGCAGCACCGAACCACCGAACCAACAGCAGACACACTGCTGCCTCACCCAGTACATGTGTCAAAGGAGTAAAAAAGAGCTATGTAGAATTAACCAACCGCTACCACTACTCAAACTGTCTTGCAGACTTCCCCAACGAGACGCGTGGGGCCGCTTCCTGCCCACAAACCCAGTTACCCCGCCAACCATCCCATCTCCACTGGGAACCACCCCAACAGACAACGAGTTCATTTTCCCATCAGAACCACAGTCCCCCACATCTCCACAGGAATTCGCATCCACACGTGGACTACCGCCAACTAGGGCAGCATCTCCGAGCTCAGAAGCAGACGAGTACTATAGACCGTACCCAACAACTACTCTACCAACCCCGCCGATATCCACACAGCCAAATAATCGCAGGGGTCGAGCGCTCACCGTACCCTCAGCGAACATCAACACTCCGCCAGCACCCCCCCCAACACCGTCCATACCCACACTACCGCCTCCGCCAACACAACCAGCCCCACCGACTAATCCAGCATCGACAGTACGCCCAAGAATGATGGCGGAAACCATCCCATTGTTCTACGGAGAACGCTCATCGCTGGAGAACGCCAACGACTTCCTGAAGGCGTTCAACAGAAACATGCTGTTCTCGAACCCACAAGCCACAGATACACAGAGAATAGCTGCGCTAGCAAACTACCTAGGAACTGGGTCACCGGCAGAACAATGGTACCAGGGACTGACAGGAACGCAGCTAACGGTGTGGGCAGACTTCACAACAGCGTTCAACGCAAGGTGGCCCCCCATAGCAAGTGCAAAGCAAACATCAGAGGAATATCAGGCAGAGTTGCTAGCGCACAGGATGGCGGAGGAAGACGTAGGAACGATCAAAGTAATAGGACGGCAAAAAGTGTGGGCACACGTGAAATGGGCAGAAGAAGCATGGGAGCTAGCGATGCTAGCAAAAATCAAGCAGGGCTCAACGTTAATCTGGCAGGTAAAGAAGCAACTGCCGAAAGCTGTACGGAAACTACTGGATGATGAATACACAGACTGGGGAGCGTTCACGAAAGCGGTAAAGGATCTCAATACTGCGAAGCTGAAGCATGAGAGAGAGGAGATAGAAGAGAGGAAAAGAAACGAGGAGGCGAGGGATCAAAAACTGCTCCAGAGAATGGAAGCAGTAAAGCAGGCAGCAACCGAAGATCTGACGGCCCAGCTACAACGCCTCACCATAGGGCAAGTAGCAATGTCCCGAGCCAACCCATGCGCAGCGCCCACAACAACTGCATCCACGACAAGATTCGCACTCCAACAAGCCCCGAGACGCAATGTTCCATATATGCCGCCCACAGAAGAGCTCAAGGAAACAGTGCGGAAGGCACTAAACCAATTCCCGCACCAACAAGCTGACGAAGAGGGCCAGAAGACGTATCTGGCACAACTCGCGGCATGGACAGCGAAACATGGGGACGCGACACGCATCACGGAACACACTCCATACCCTCTCAGACCCGGCACTGCAGCAATATGCTCGGGAGAATGCTTCAGATGCAGAACGCATGGGCACGGTGTAGGGAGAGTATCCTCTCCACTAGGTATTTTGTTTTATTTCATTGTTTTTACTTACTGGTCTGTTTTCTTTCTTTTTCTTTATCTTTTACTTCGTGTTTGGACACGTTGTGGCTTACATAAGCCCGCGCGAGTACTTCGAGCACCTGTACATACTTAGAAACAATAATAGACACATTA
Organism: Pisolithus marmoratus; assembly: GCA_024613145.1. Classification (NCBI taxonomy): domain Eukaryota; kingdom Fungi; phylum Basidiomycota; class Agaricomycetes; order Boletales; family Pisolithaceae; genus Pisolithus; species Pisolithus marmoratus. Next base: position 26,810 of record JANFAE010000640.1, on the reverse strand, counting down.
TAGAGACGAAAACAGACGGAATTCCAAGCTGGAGTGCTTGGAATGTTATTTCTCCATTCCTGATGTGCTATACATGTTTTCTTCAGTCTCTCTAGGAATTTTGGGCGTGTTTTTGGTCTTTTCCTCTACTCTTTGACCCCTCTACCAGGCAACTCAAGCCTCCTGGGTCGAACTGAGACCCCCTTCCAACAGGAGACTCTCTAGTCTCCTCCCACACTCCTTTAACATCAATCTTTACATCTGAAGCCCACCGCGAGGGGGCTGTTTTGCTTGGTATCCCTACTTCTCCCCCTCCCCTCGAGCTGTACACGCGTTTTCTCGAGAACCGACGCGCCTAACCTCTCGCTTTTCTGGACCCTGATTCTACCCGACGAGACCTTTCGAACGGTGTCTTTTTCGTCGCGTCCGCTTCAGTAGTTCTGGAGATATTGCCCATTTTGTGGAGACAGGCTCTGTAGGGCAGTTTTTGGCATAGCTCGGGATTTGGTGCGCCGGTCCTCTCGTTTCTTTGGTCTCCCAGCACCCCTAGATGCCCTCTACGATGTCCCGGAGTTTTGTAGCACTCTGCCCAGTGGTTCCTTGCCAACACACTGCTGTCCTCCTACCTTCGAGCTCGTGCACGCGATATCTCGTGACCAGACGCGCCGGACCTCTCGCTTTTCGGGATTCTGATCCTACCCGATGAGACCTTTCGAACGGTGCCTTTTTCGTCGCGTCTGCTTCATTACTTCCAGAGATATTCTCATTTTTGTGGAGAAAGGCTCTGTAGGACGAAAATTGGAATAACTCGGGACTGTGTGCGCGGTTTCCCATGTTTCTTCGTTCTCCCAGCTCTCCTGGCCTGCCTCTACCGTCCTCCAAAGTTTTGTAGCATTCCGTCGAGCGGTTCCTCCCCAGCACGCTGCCGTCCTCCTCCCCTGCCACAGCTTATGCTCCCTGGCACTCTCCCTCGCGTTTTAGCCCCCTCTCGAGCTGTAGGGAACTGTTTCCCATCATCTTAGAGTCAGTTGAAGCCCTGTCAAGACCCCACCAGCTGCTTCGAGACCCAGCTGCATTCCAGACCCTTTTGAGACGCATTTGTGACATAGATGCTTTGTTTGACGCATTTGCTTCGTTCGTAACATATTCGAGATGCATTCCGTGACCCTCCGAGACAGAGTCGTAATGTGTTCGAGACGCACCCTCGTTCATATCATGTTCCAGACGCAGTTGTAACATATTCGAGACGCAATCGTATCGTATCCCAGACGTATCCGCTTCATTCCCCTCTCGAGACGCAATCGTATTGTATCCCAGACGTATCTGCTTCGTTCCCCTCTCGAGACGCAATTGTATCATATTCCAGACGCACCCGCTTTGTTCCCCTTTCGAGACGCAATCGTAACGTGTTCCAGACGCATTCCGAGATCTACCAAGACGCATTCGTAACATATTCTAGATGTGCCTGCTTCATTCCCCTTTCGAGACGCAATCATAATGTATTTGAGATGCAGTCATATCATATTTCAGACGCAACCTTAATGTGTTCGAGACGCATTCCAAGACCTGTCGAGATGCAATCATGACGTAGACGCTTCCCTCAGACACACCCATACCCCTACTCCCTCCCTGCTCGTGCCATATTCACTTTGTTGGTATCGCAGAGTAGATACCGGCATCCCGTACTAGGGACTCCAAGGTAGCAGAACACTCTCCAGTGCAGTAGATTATTCTAGAATAATATTCACACACAGTATATAAGCCCGAGTAGATAGGGCGAACAATACAATCAATTATCTTATCAATAACTCCCACGATCGAGCCAATACTCTACAGGTTATGAGCCCCGGCTCGTCGCTATAAACAACTACCTCTATCAAACGCTATCTAAAAACTTCGCGTCACTATGTCGGGAAGCGCCGACAACTTTGTTAACGTAACAACAAACACAAACAACGCTAGTGGAGCCGGTAGTAGGGCACGGAACCTCGGCGCCATTTCATCATACAAAGTAGATACGCTTAAAGATAACAATTGGCACGCATGGAAAATTCGTATGCAGAAGTTTCTATGCCTGCACAAAGTCTTTAAGTATGCCGAGGGGAGCTGCCCGAAACCGGAGGACGACTCCACTAACAGTGCCGAGATATCAGCGTGGGAAGAAGAAGACCTTATCGCGCAAACCCTCATATTAACAAATATAGATGACCAACAAATGGACCACGTTATGCATGCCGAGATGGCGGCACAAATGTGGGAAAATTTGAAAATGGCTCATCAGACACGCGGCGTTCAAACCGCTCTCATAGCAAAGAGAGAATTATTGAATGCTAAGTGTCCCGAGGGTGATAATATCGCGATACACATTAATAAACTCAAACGGATGCGAAACGATCTCTCAGCAATGGGGAAACCAGTCCCGGACGATGAATTCAAAGATATTCTATTATTAAACATGCCGGAGTCCTGGACAACGTTTACCACATCATACATGGCAGGCCGGATTGCCGGAAAGGGAGTTGATTCGGTCACAGTCGAAGAACTCACAGCGGTGCTAGTAGATGAATTCAAGCGCAGGCAGGGTACTCCGCAAGAACAGACATTATTTACTCAAAGGAAAGTAAATAATAAGCGGAAGGAGCCTACCAAGTCCTGTAGTATCTGTGGACGCGATAATCACACTACTGACAAGTGCCGTCATAAGGGGAAACCCAAATGCGGCTACTGTCAGAAGTTAGGTCACACGGAAGACGACTGCTGGAAAAAGCACGGCAGGTCGCCTAAAAAGGTTAAATCCGGGCAGGCTAATTTTGCCTCGATCACGGAACTGCCTACGCGTGACATACAGGATGACGAGCAGGTGCTACTCACAGATGGGAAAGGGACATCTGATAGAAGTAGTATACATGACGCATTTACTGTATCGTACGAAGGAATAGATGAACGCATTGAGTGGTATACGTGGGTAGCCGACTCAGGGAGCACGGCACACATATCTAAAGACAAATCAGTATTTAGGGATATGGTCCCTATACAAAAGGTGATCCGAGGTATCGGAGACCACACAATTACAGCGTACGGAGTCGGGACTGTCGTGCTACAGGCACGAATAGGTAATAGAACTTCCGTCATCACATTGCGGAACGTACTATATGCCCCCGACGCTGTACATAATTTGATTTCATTAACACGCCTTGATAAGGAGGGCGGCTCCTCTGTCTCCGGGGGAGGAGAGATGAAATTATACGATCAAGACAAAAATCTATTTGCTATAGCTAAGTTACACGACGGGATATACAAACTACGCGTCCGCAGGCATGAACCTGTGGAGAGCGCGTACCAGGCACGGACTTGGGACGAATGGCACCGGCGGTTTGGACACATTGGAGTCAAGGGACTCCAACGTCTCCAGCGTGAACGGTTAGTTGATGGACTCACCGTGGTACTGTCGCCGATCGTTGATTGTACCGCCTGTATCGAGGCTAAACAAACCCGGGTGCCGTTTCCAGAGAAGACCACACCGAGGAACACACAGCCGGGTGAGATGATTCACACTGACGTGTGGGGTCCAGCTCGAACAGAAGCCCTACGTGGGCGCGCGCGCTGGTATATCTCCTTTATCGACGATGCAACACGCTACTGTGAAGTCAGATTTATGGTTAGTAAAGGGGAAGCATCAAATAAATTGAAAGAATACCTCACTTATCTTGAACGCCAACTGGGACGGCGGACGAAGGTTGTACGCGCCGATAATGGCAAAGAATACGTCAATAACGAGCTACTTACCTGGTGCCGCGACACAGGCATTGACCTACAGGTCACTGCACCGTATTCACCGGCACAGAATGGTGTAGCGGAGCGTTTTAACCGAATGCTGGGTGAACTTGCTCGCGCCATGAGGATTGCAGGACACGTTCCTGCATTCCTCTGGCCCGAGGCAGTCACCCACGCAGCCTACGTTCGAAATCGCTCTCACACACGAGCGCTGGTAGGAGTGACGCCCTACGAGAAGTGGACGGGACACCGTCCCGACGTCTCCCATCTCCAAGAATTTGGCTCTCCTGTGTGGATAATGCACGAAGGCGTCAATATCAACAAGCTTGACGCCAAATCCACAAAACATACCTTCGTTGGCTTCGTGGATGGCCCACGCGCTGTCCGTTTCTACGACGCTCGCACGAGATCCATAAAGACTTCTCATAATTTCCGTTTCCTGAAGGATCCTGTCAGTTCGCCGAACGCTTCACCCACCTTGACGGACGGTATGCCGCGCGAGGGGGAGTCGAGGCCGAGCAGCAGGACTGATAGGGACGCGCAGGATACCGAAAACGATAGAGAAGAACCTAAAAGAGATCAAGAACGCGTCAGTAAACGAAAACAGACAGACGACGACAGTAACACTTACCAGAGAAAAAGTAACAGGCCCAGGGTAGTAAAAGACTACCGGGCGCTCAATGACCCTATGCCGGAGTTGTCAGAGAACGAAAGCGACGACTTACCGGAATTGTCTCGAGACCCCGACGAGGGAGAACTCGAAGATAGCCCTATGGAAAGCTCAGTGTTAGTGTATGCAGCACTAAATGAAAGTAGTGCCTTACCTGACAACCCAAGATCGCTGAAGGAAGCGCGTGACTCACCCGAATGGCCGGAGTGGGAAAAAGCTGTCAAAGCAGAAATAGATCAATTATACCGAATGGGAACGTGGGAGCTAACCGACTTACCAAAGGGTAGAACGCCGGTAGCCAACAAATGGGTCCTCGTTCGCAAGTATAATAAAGAGGGCAGACTAGAAAAATATAAGGCGCGCCTAGTAGCTAAAGGGTACTCACAAATACCGGGGATGGATTATACGGATACATTCTCACCGGGAGTGAGGCTGGAGACAATTAGGGCAATAATAGCGTTAGCGGTTTCCCAGGACTGGGAGATCCAACAGATGGACGTAAAGGGGGCTTACCTAAATGGCAAGCTAAAAGAAGAAGTCTATATGAAACAGCCCGAAGGCTTCGAGGACGGTACACAACGCGTGTGCCGGCTAATAAAAACATTGTACGGGCTGAAACAATCCGGAAGAGAGTGGAATCTCGAACTCAATAGACAGTTAGTGCAAGGAGGGTTTAAACGCCTGTGGTCAGATCCCTGCGCATATGTCCGACGGACGGCAGAGGGAATAGAAATCATCACAGTATGGGTTGATGATCTCCTACTGTTCACATCGCGACAGGGGCTTATGACATCATTAAAAGCACAACTGCAATCTATGTTCGAGGTTACCGACCTCGGAGACCCTAAGAAAATAGTTGGTATAGAAATCACACGAGACCGGGCCAAAGGAACTCTGTTCATAGGGCAAACACGGTACATTGATTCTATACTACGGGCGCAAGGGCTAGAGGACGCAAACAGTGTAAAGACACCTGCGGACACGAAGGTTCAGATGTTCCCGGAGGAGGAACGGGGAGAAGCGACTAACCAAAATAAGTATGCTTCCCTGATTGGATCTTTGATGTATGCCGCGGTTGCCACACGGCCTGACATCGCCTACGCCATAAATAGATTGGCCTCATTTACAGCAAACCCAGACTTAAGACACTGGGTAGCGGCCAAAAGAATATTAAGGTACCTACAAGGAACAAAAGACTACGGTATAATGTATAGTGCAAAGAAAGGCAGTACTACTACCCAAGTATTTCAAGGGTACGTAGACGCAAGCTTTGCCAATACTGAGAACCGCGCGTCTATCACGGGCTATGTATTCTTAGCTCAAGGGGGAGCCATTGTTTGGGGCTCGAAGAAGCAAACCTTAATCGCGCTGTCAACAACCGAAGCGGAATATGCCGCGCTGGCTAAATGTACTCGAGAATGTGTATGGCTACGAAAGTTATATGCAGAACTAGGGTACAGGCAAACAGAGCCGACTAAGATAATGACAGACAGCGAGGGAGCCCGAGCTTTAGCCTATAATCCCCAGTTTCATGCCAGGACGAAACACTTCGACATATCTCATCATTACACGCGTGAGAAGATTGAACAAAAGAAGGTCGAGGTGTGTCATTGTTCCGACAGGTACCAAACGGCCGATATATTTACTAAAGCGCTACCGAGAGACAAGCACGAGAGGCATACCAAGGAAATGGGTATGACCCCGGCTTGAGGGGGAGTGTTGGTATCGCAGAGTAGATACCGGCATCCCGTACTAGGGACTCCAAGGTAGCAGAACACTCTCCAGTGCAGTAGATTATTCTAGAATAATATTCACACACAGTATATAAGCCCGAGTAGATAGGGCGAACAATACAATCAATTATCTTATCAATAACTCCCACGATCGAGCCAATACTCTACACACTTTGTGAAATATATGTTGGTTTTATCTGTTCGGTTTCTTACTCTCGGGATACCCCTGTGGAGCACTCTCGGTCTCGTTCTAGAAGATGCTCCCAGGGAGGCGCACTCGAGCACGAAGCTCCCCCCTTGTTTCCCCTTCGAGGCATCCCCTCGAACTTCAAAGGACCTCCCTTTCTCCCCCGAGCCTGCTCCGAGCAGCTCATTTCCTTGCCGAGTCACTTATGCAGGCTCGTGGCACACTGTGGCTTAGCCACGGTGGTGTGTCCTGGATAGCAGGCTGGTGACTTAGCTCCCACACCTGCTTCGTAGCTCGAGAGAGGATTGGCAGTCGTGTGTGCACTCAGTAGGTTGTTAGAGTGCTCGAAGGTTTGTTCCCCCTGCCTCGAAACTGCTTCGAGGGCTCTGTCGAAGCCACCCTCGGATCTCGAGCCCCCCGCAGAACCTTGCCCCTCCTTTGTGAGGCTGTGATTTTGACAGCAAAGCCTTCCCCTTTGAGCTCTGAGTCAACCCCGAGACTACCCCAGAGTGCCTTTCGAGTTCGAGAGTCCCGTGTCCCCCTCGAGAGCGATCTGCCACTTCGAGCCCAGTCCCACCCTCGAGTAGAGTCCCAAGGCTCATCAGAGCCTCTCGAAGGCTTGCGTTGCCCCTTTGCACAGCTGTCCTTCCCCCTCGAGTCACCTTCCAAGGCCTGTCTAGGCTCAAGTCACTCTGGTCTTCGAAGCCACCCCCTCGAGTCCCCTCATTGCCCCTCGAGGCCACTCTGGCGCCCTCTCCTGCTGCATGGGTACCCCTTCTTGTTCATGTTTGTTTTCTTTGTGGTCTCTTTTGCTTTTGAGTTCGCGTTTTTGAGTTTTGACTTCGAGTTTTGTTTCGAGGAGGATATCCCTGGTCTCGCTTTGTGATACAGCTCGGTAGGTGGTGACTGGGGACAGTCACTATCCAAAGCCACCCTCGGATGTAGGGAGAGTATCCTCTCCACTAGGTATTTTGTTTTATTTCATTGTTTTTACTTACTGGTCTGTTTTCTTTCTTTTTCTTTATCTTTTACTTCGTGTTTGGACGCATTGTGGCTTACATAAGCCCGTGCGAGTACTTCGAGCACCTGTACATACTTAGAAACAATAATAGACGCATTATAGAGACGAAAACAGACGGAATTCCAAGCCGGAGTGCTTGGAATGTTATTTCTCCATTCCTGATGTGCTATACATGTTTTCTTCAGTCTCTCTAGGAATTTTGGGCGTGTTTTTGGTCTTTTCCTCTACTCTTTGACCCCTCTACCAGGCAACTCAAGCCTCCTGGGTCGAACTGAGACCCCCTTCCAACAGGAGACTCTCTAGTCTCCTCCCACACTCCTTTAACATCAATCTTTACAACGGGAGTAGGAGCTGCCCTACCACCGAGGGAGATGCTGAGCGGCTGAACCGCAATGAGACAGCATGGAGAGCGCTGTGCAACAGAACGCTGGGCTCATTCAATAAGAGTACCGCATACAATATCAGGCTCATAGCGCTAGACAATCAGGGAAACGAGACAGGGTCGCTGTGAAGGACAGCACACCGGCCCCAACACTCGAAATATCTATGGTAGTACCACGCAGTTCGCATGTACCATGCAACGAAACATGCATCATCGACATGTACTCCGCCGCACAGCAAATGCGACACTACCCACCGAAAGATACGAGCAAAACTGTCCTGTTCACACACCCGATCACGCTCAAAAGCCCAGACGGCACAAAAACACGAGTCCATGCACTCTTTGATGACGGAGCCATGACCGGCGCAATGGCGCTGACTACGTTCAATGAGGTCAAACACAACTTAAAAGGGTGGAGACCATCAACGCAAACGCTGCAAATGGCCAATGGGACAATCGTCCCATCACAAGCAACGTGGACTGGCACCATCAACATCGAAGGAGCTGAGGTCACTGGATCCTTCGAAGTCTTTGACAGCACTGGAGGATGGTCATTTCTATTCGGAAAGCCGTTACTGAAAGCTTTCAGAGCAGTACATGACTACTCAACAGACGAAGTGACAATTACGGACGGCACCACAACGATAACACTGCAAAACCGCCCCACCAAAGCCCTCCAGATGCCAGCAAACGAAGAATGCAATGCTACGACGTACAGTACTACGGAGGTGGACGCAAATGCAAGCAAACCCGATGCTAGCAAAGCGGACGAACCAGGGGATAAGGAGAACATATTCACGAGACGAACAGACCCGTTCGCAACCAAAAGAGTTGAATACATCCTGCAGAACGTCAAGATTGGTGACGATCTATCAGCAAGCGAAAAAGCAGAAGTAATCGAACTATTAACAGAGTTCGCAGACGTCTTTGCCTGCTCCCTCAGTGAAGTGCTACCGATACCAGGAGCAAAAATCGACCTGAACATACCAGACGATTTAAACTTCCACACCACAGTGCACCAGCGACCCATGAATGCACTGCAAAGGCAATTCATGAACAAATGGGTCGACCAAATGTTGGAAGCAGATTTGATCGAGTATGCTGACATACCACGCATTAGACACATCGCCCCAACGGTGCTTACGCAGAAAGCACATGACACCAATAGTGGCATGACCCTCGAAAGCCTGCAGAGAGAACTGAACGAGCAGTGCATGAAAGCTGACCTACCGTGCCCGTTCCAAGCGCAACTGGACACATTCGAACCACCATCCGAGATGGTGAAAATGTCGAGCGAAGCACCAAAATGGAGGGTAACGCAAAACTTTGCGGAACTCAACAAGGCTACGCAAGTACCACCGATGTTCCAGGGAGACATAAGAGCCAAACAACAGCGACTGAGCAGGCACAGGTATGTGTCAGTCTTTGATTTCGCATCCGGTTTCTATGCCATCGAAATCCCAGAAAAATGGAGGCCATACTTCACGTTCTTCGTGGAAGGACGAGGCTACCTGTGGTATAAACGTATGGCAATGGGATGGACAGGCGCACCAACAATATTCTTGGCGACAGCAACACGGTGTCTTCACGAGTTACTAGCGGATGACACAATGGAACTGTTCGTAGATGATGGGGGCTCTCGCGACAATACCTTCATAGGAATGAAGGCGAAACTACGATGGATCCTCACACGCTGCAGGCAACACCAACTGTCGTTGGCGCCAGCAAAGTGTAGATTCTTCATGTCGGAAACAACATTCGCGGGAGCCATGGTAGGCCCGCAAGGAGTCCAACCAGATCTAGCAAAACTGTCAGCCGTTGTCAACTGGAAACAGCCAGACATGGCGCTGAACCTAATGTCATTCCTAGGACTTACAGGACATTTCAGGGATCTCATCAAAGGATATGCAAAAATTGAAGGACCGCTACGTGACCTCGTCAAGGCAGTGGAAATACCTAAGCCAATTTCAAAAGCCACGTACCGCAGAGCAATGGCTAACTATAAGTTGACAGACAAATGGGAACACGAACACACAGAAGTGTTCTTAAGGCTGAAGGTTGCATTAACAAGCCAACCGACATTGCACGCACCACGGTATGATGGCACGCCGTTCATAGTAACCACCGATGGATGCCAAGAAGGCTTCGGTGCAGTGCTAACGCAAAGAGTCCAAATGAAAGCCCCAAATGGCAAAACAGTCAACAGAACAGTGCCAATAGCTTTTGCGTCCAAGCGAACGTCAACAGCTGAGCGAAATTACAAACCGTTCCTTTTAGAATTCGCAGCACTGAAATTTGGACTAGACCGTTTCTCCGATACAATATGGGGCTTCCCGGTAGAAATAGAAACGGACTGCAAAGCTTTGAAGGACGTGCTAATGAGCAGCAACATATCGGCGGCACACGCAAGGTGGAGAGACGGAATTATTGCGCACAACATCGTGGCAGTACGACATGTCCCAGGCCGCCTTAACGTAGTTGCAGATGGATTGAGCCGCCAGTGGGACAATACCGAACGCACGACGGAGGACGACAGCCAATGGTCAGTCAGCCCAGATGCAACGGCAATGTCAGGCCTAGTGAACGACATGTTCACCCTTAGCAACCTCTCGAAGGATGATCGTAACCTACGAGAACGGTTCAAACATGAACCATTATTCCTAGAGGTAATCGACGCTATTCTCAGTACAGATACTAATACCCCCATACGTGAACGTAGTCGAGCGAGGCACCGGGCGACGCAATACCTAGTAAGCCAAGACAAACTATGGAGAATACATGGGGGTACGAGCGTCAGGCCAAGACACAAGACGGAATGCATCACGCGAGAAGAAGCGCAAAGGGAAGCAAAATGTCTGCATGAGACGGGGGGACATTGGGGTAGAGATGCGCTGAAAATTGCACTCACGGACAAGTACTATTCCCCCAAGCTAGACACCTCAATAATGAAAGCCATACAGGAATGCGCGAAGTGTAAAAACTTCGGAATGCCCAAAATCAATGCGCTGCTAGAGCCGATAACAAGGCGACATCCGTTTGAATTGCTAGTAGGCGACTACCTATCAATGCCAATGGGCAAAGGTGGATACCACACCCTCGGACTCTTCCTAGACACGTTCTCGCAACATCTATGGGTAACGAAGTTCAAAACGGCCGGTACCGCCAAGACAACAGTGGATAGCCTGGCCGCTATCTTCAACAACTATACAGCAGCAGAAACGTTCATGACGGACGGAGGACGACATTTCAACAACGAGATGGTCAAGGACTACTGCGCTAAGTGGTCATGCACTCATCATGTCGTAGCAGCGTACTCACCCTGGGTTAATGGCCTGGTTGAAGGAACCAATAAGTTGTTATTGCACGTACTGAAACGGCTATGTGCACCAGACATAGGCGAAGACGACGCAGACAACGAAGACTGGAGTAGGCTACCGAAAACGTGGCCGGACCACCTGGACGACACCGTGCGAGCACTGAACAATCGCCTCCTACCATCCCTCAAGTTCACACCAAAAGAATTGCTACTCGGACTGGTAGTGGACACGAAACGCACGGAGACGGCCCACAGCACGGTTGCACCAACCACGATGGATGCGGCAATCCACATGGCGTACGTAGCACAACAACGACTCGATGGATACGACGAAGCAGTCAAGCATGCTATCAAATGAAAAGCTGCATTCGATCGCCGCGTGCTCAAACGACATCACGCGGAAGTTGTATTCACCAAAGGGCAACTCGTGCAAGTATATCGAAGCGACCTGGATTATACGTTCAAGACCGAACGGAAAATCTTACCTAAGTGGTCACGACCATACCGAATAGCGGAGCGACTGAGAAACTCTTACAGGTTGGAAACATTAGAAGGCACCCTTGTAATGGGAGAGTTCAGCGCACGACGCTTACGAGCGTTCTCACCACAGGAAGGAACAAAACTGCACATTGACCAACACGAGTACATGAAGAAAGTGCACGAAGGAAAGAGAGAGCAGGAAGGCATGAGTCGAGGGAACGAGAGCGTCGAAGGGGACGAAGCAAGCAAAGCAGAGAGTGTGGGAGAAGTAGAAGAGGACATGGAGGCCGAAGGAGTATTGGTCGGCAGTGTGCCGAAAGAACCACCCACAGAAGTGCGAGTGTGAGGAGCGTATGCGTGGGGGCAGACGACGCGGACGTCATCATTTTTGAGAGGGGCACATGTAGTGGGGGAGTCAGGGGTAGGAGCGAGGAGCCAGGGAGGCTTAGTCAGCAGAAGGGACGGACTGACCGGGCGACGCACGTAGAGCACATCATCACTGTACACCAGGGAGAGCACAGACCTGCACTATCCCAACGTTTCACGGGCGTCCAGCTCGTGATGTTGGAGCAATTTTGTACCATCGTACCTCCTATCCGAGTCGGGACGGGCACGAAGCTGTCACACAGGCTGCAGGAATATACGTAACTTGCACTCGGAAGCAAAGGTGGCTTCTGTCGTCCGCACGGCCCTCTGACGACTATGTGTGCGATTCAGGGAAATGAAATCTGGTTCCAGAACAAGCGCCAGACAGAGCGCAAGGTCGCTCTCCACCATGCCGCTAACCCATCTCATGTTGAGGTGCCCCGGCCAGCATATGCGTACATCCCCCGAACGCATGTCGTTATCGTCGTATACATCGTCTCCTACTTCGTCACCCCCCCCGCCATTTCCACTCCCGGAACAAGTCCATGTCCAGCATCCACACGCCCCGAAGAAAGATAATTCCTTGTCCAAGACCGTCCCTCGATCGTGTGGCAATGCAATCAGAGTCTCGACTCCCCCCACATCGTACGCCCACGGCCACGGGATCCATTAGCATCGCCATGGGACGACATGCCATCTTCGCCATTTGCGCCACCTGCAAGTCCACCACCGCATGATCTCGTTGGATTTATGGGCAACGGGCGCACACTTGAGTGGGCGTGCGCAGTTGTCCGTCTTGCGGAAGGGGAAGTCCATGCAGAGTTATCAACGAGACATATTACGCACTACAGCGCAAATGAAGCCTGCGGGGGCGAAACGGAGGAAGAGGATATCGTCACCGTCACTCCCGAGGGAAGCCAAAGCATCAATCATATCCCGCGAAGTGGAACGAAGAACAAGCATCTGCTGCACGTTACTCCGCAAAACATGACTCTCGGTGGTCAGATATCAGGGGGAACAGGAAAGATGTAGTGTAGGATGACGATATGATGCGCGCTGCGCTTCTCTGTGCGGTCTTGGACGAAGATAGACATGACCATGGCTGGTGGGTTATATGCACATACTGCCAAAATGTTGCTCGCATGCATATTGTAACAGCAGGGTTGTTCTTATTCTGCCGCATACATCAACCGAAGTTATACATGCCGACAATCATTACCTTTATATCTTTACACCCACTGCTTTACATGCTGCATATACTTTCTTATGTGCCAGTTCCATGTTCATCCGGCTTATTATAAGAGGAAGCTGACTGGCTTAACTGCAGCATCTTGCGCTATGTCACACCACGATGGCAAGAGTAGTCAATTTTGCAAAAAGAAGACCGACGTGGACCACGAACCTATCTGCATTAACCCCCGTACCGGCTCACACGCAATGGCAATTTTGTACCGTCTTCTCCGACCACCCTAGGCCTCGGAAGTAATCCCATCCCCATCTCGATCTGTGTATCGGGTCCATCCCTCATCTCGAACATAAAACCCTTGACTAACACCACCATGACCGTCTATGCCAAAGTGAGTCAGCGTCCCCTTGAATGTCCCGGAGGAAGAATGTGAGAAACCAGCCTTGAATTCAGCCACCGCAAGCCCTTTGCCAAGGCATGTCCTTGGTCCATCCACGAATGTCAATATATGCCGATAACCTTGCACTTCTTGCGCCTTCTTCGGTACGCCACCTTCTTCCAACCAACGTTCCGGTCGAAAAACTTTTGCGTCTGCACCCCAGATGTCAGTCGAACAATTAATGCAGGCGGCGGATATTCCAATATGAGTGCCGCGTGTTACAGATATACTGTTGACGACTCGACCAGATTTGGTACGAATAGGCTCTGAGAGAGGGATAACGTCGTCTTCTCCTGCCTGAGTGGAAGGGGGAACCTGAGTCAGTGACAGAAAAAAAAAAAGGACCATTTGGCCCCGAGTTCACCTGACGAAGGAACTCCTCCAGAGGAGGATGGAGGCGAAGTGTCTCATGTACCACAGCATCGAGGTACGGAAGGCTATTGTTAAGTTGGTCATATGTCGGGTCCGAACCAAAAGCCAACAGTTCTGCCCGTAGCTTGGTTTGTATATCGGGGTTCCGAGCGAGCTCGATCAACGCCCAAGTCATGCTGACTGCAGAAGCCACGATATCAGGACATATCGCAGGCGCGCTCATGGATAAATTTACCCGAGGTAGTTTCGTAACCGGCAGTAATGAATAACTTCATCTGTTGGGCATGGCTCTCGGTCACAAAGGCTGCGAGCAGTGCATTGCACGTACCTGTGCGAGATTTTCTTCGATAGATAGTTGAACATCAGCACCTGCATCTTTAGCTTTTACCGGGTGCCAAGCATAAATGATGCAAGTTAGTTCACAAGACACGATGACATACTCAGCACTCCGATGATAGACTTGTCGTCTTTCCCATCAACGACTCCTGCATCCTTCTCCTCCTTGGACCTCTCCAGAAACTTCTTTGAGACGTCCGCTAGTGTTTCGTTCATGTCACTGAACAATTCACCCCTCGCTGTTGGTAAGTATAGCAGCAGCGGGAACACTTGGGTGAGGAGAAGGAGGGGAACATTAAGGGCCGACATCGCAAAGGTATCGAATATCTTCACCACACGGGTTGGTTTTCCGTCCAGAGAACCAAAATCATGGGAGAAGCCAGCGAGCCCAATGGTATCAAGCCTGGAGGGAGCAATGAGACCCGAATGACAGAAAATAAATTCATCGCACAAAATATGGTTCATCCTTGACAGGAAAATAACTGAGTTCTCAACTGCAGGTGAATAAGAAGCTTCACACACCAATTCTGAACTTCAATGACAGCACTGTGACCGTCATTGGCATCGATTAACGACTCCCAAGCGGCTTTGGCCTGAGAGGGACATAGATATGCTCAGCCCCAAGAGTCAGATTCAATGACCCTTACCTTGTATGCAGAATTGTAGAATACATGATACAGCTTACGAATGGCGGCTTGGCTGAACGCTGGCGACAAGGACCTGCGTTGTCTTGGAGAACATCAGCAGGGTTTCTAGCTGACCGACGTCTGCCCTCACCTTTTGTGGTCCTCGCCTTGTACGCATAATATCGCTTTTCCGAACTAAATACCGGTGACATGAGAGGACTCACGATGAAAGGGGAGTTTCACGACTACACCTACATTCTGGCTGATGAAGTCCAAATCAAACTTTGTGGGTACGTACGTCCAAGTTTCTTTGCTGTAGAAGTGCGCGAGGGCCTTGGGGTCACACAACATGATCTTATTCCCCCCCAGGGTAGTAGGGACCTCGTAAGCGACACCGTATTCCCTTGCCCATTCTTCGTACACGGACCCCGCATCCTTTGTGCGGAGTAGGTCCATGGAACAGCCGAATATGAGACTCGTCCTAGGCGGACCTCGTAATCTGGTTGTTTTCAGTGTGTTCCGGGCTACGTAGAAGTTGAAGGACATTCGCAGGGCCCAAAGAATAGCAATTCCAGTAGCGACATTGACGGGAGTGGCTGAGCGGATTACCTCCTGGAGTTTATCGTATGCACGAACGAGCACAGCAGACGCATTCATTGTGTTGAGATTCGAATTTCATTGTATACGCACACTTGTTATACGGTGGGCTAGGCAGGATCGGAAGAGTACGGGTGATGGAAGAGTGATTTTGGAAGTCCAATCGGATCAACTAGCATCTGAAAGGGAGTCGAATTATAACATGCGATTCCTACAGCTTTTGAATTGGAGCGGTTGAGTGCTCGGCAAGCGTTGTTACTCAGTGTTGAGCGTTCAAGAAGTGACTTTTTGAGCGCTTAGCTTTACACATGTAGTGTGAATGGGGGAATCAGAAACCAACGTCGAACACCGAATTGCGGTATCTCTCACTAAGAAGCTTCAGAACCAAGTTCGGGGGAAACGTCAGACCCCACACGTCCCATGATGCCAGGCTCTGCCCAATTAATTTAATTCCTGGACTGTGATTTGGACACTGAAAATCATTCCGCAACACTTAGGATCATGCCGTCGGTCTTCCCATGGGAATCCCGATTGGATGTGTTCTATTGCACAGCAATCACATTCTTGATTTTGCTAGTGGGCCGCGAGATGACGCGTATTACTTCAGTGCTGAGCCTATCTTGGGTTCAAACTAGTTTGAACCATAGCCGCTTACTCTGACACAGCCTCGGTCTCAGCATGTCGTCTCGGTGTGTTCGCAACTCATAGCAAAGTTGGGAGATTCAAACCCGTTACACACAGGCGAAAAGAGCGCGCAGAGACACACTGTACTCAACAGTTACACCATCGATGCACAAGGGAGGCCACACAACTTCCGGATTCCTAATTGCATCATAAGAGCACAGGATTATGATGGGCATGGCATACTTATGTTATTTGCCCTCAGTGCGCTCACTACCTTTGCCAATCAGGGAACACAGAATGCCAGTTGTTAGGGTTGATGGATGGGACACGTCGTACGCGGAAACGTTTCACAAGCGTCCAGCTCGTGATGTTGGAGGAATTGTACCATCGTACCTCTCATCCGAGTCGGGAGGAGCGCGAAGCTGTCGCGCAGGCTGTGGGAACGTACTTATTTTGCATCCCGAAGCAAAGATGACTTCTGTCATCCTCATGGCCCTCTGGCGACCATGCGTGCGATTTAGGGGAATGAAGTCTGTCACGATCTGGTTCCAGAACAAGCGTCAGACCGAGTGCAAAGTTACTCTCTACCATGCTGCTAACCCATCTCATGTTGAAGTGCATGGCACATCCCCGAACGCAGGTCGTTTTCATCGCATGCACCGTCGTCTACTTCGTCACACTTCCCCCGGCACTTCCACTCCCCGATCACGTCCGTGTCCAGCATCCACACGCCCAGAAGAAAGATAACCCCTCCTCGTCCAAGACGGTCCCCCGATCGTGTGGCAACACAATCAGAGTCTCGACTGCGCCATGGAACAACATGCCATCTTCACCACTTGCGCCACCTGCAAGTCTGCCATCCCGCGACTTCGTTGAATTATGGGCAACGAGCGCACACTTGAGTGGGCGTGCGCAGTTGCCCGTCTTGCGGAAAAAGAGGGCCGTGCAGAGTTATCATCGAGACGCGTTGCACACCGCGGAGCAACTCATACTGGCGGCGTCGGAAGATATCGAGGCTATCACTCCCGAGGAAACCAAGGCTTCAATCATATCCCGTGGAGTGGAACGAAGAACGAGCGTCTCCTGCGCGTTGCTCCGCAAAATATGACCCTCGGCGACCAGATATCAGGGGGGACAGGCAAGATGCGGTGCAGGATGACGATATGATGCGCGCTGCGCTCGCGTTGTGTGGTCTTGGACGTAGATAAGCATGGCCGTGGCTAGTGGATTATATTTACATATGTACTGCCAAAACATGCTCCGTATGCATACTATAACAGCAAGGTTCTCAGGGGCGGAATTCTACCGCATACATCAACCAAAGTCGTACATGCTCATAATCATTACCTTTTTATTTTACACCCACCGCCTTACATGTACTTCTTTGTGTGCCAGTTCCATGTTCATCCAGCTTATTATAAGTGGAAGCTGACTTAACTGCGACATCTTGCGCTACGTCACACCACGAAGGTAATTTTGCAAAAGCAGACCGACGTGGACCATAAACCTATCCACGTTAACCCCCGTACCGGCGCACACGTAATGGCAATTTTGTACCGTCTTCTCCGACCACCCTAGGCCTCGGAAGTAATCCTATCCCCATCTCGATTTGCGTATCGGGTCCATCCCTCATCTCGAACACAAATTCCTTGACTAACACTGCCATGACCGTCTATGCCAAGGGTGTCAGCTCCCCTTGAATTTCCTGGAGGAAGAATGTGTGAAACCGGCCTTGAATTCAATCACCGCAAACCCTCTGCCAATGCATGTCCTTGGTCCATCCACAAATGTCAATAAATGCCGATAACCCTGCACTTCTTGCGCCTTCTTCGGTACGCCACCTTCCTCCAACCAACGTTCTGGTCGAAACACTTTTGCATCTGCACCCCAGATGTCGGTCGAACGATTGATACAAGCGACGGATATTCCAATACGAGTGCCGCGTGTTACAGATACACTGTTGACGACTCGACCAGATTTGGTACGAACAGGCTCTGAGAGAGGGATAACGTCGTCATCTGCTGCCTAGGTAGAAAGGGGAGCCCAAGTCAGTGACCGAAAAAGGGTCATTTGGAACTGAATTCACCTCACGAAGGAACTCCTGCACAGGAGGATGGAGACGAAGTGTCTCATGTATCACAGCATCGAGATATGGAAGGTTACTGTTAAGTTGGTCGTACGTCGGGTCCGAACCAAAGGCCAACAGCTCTGCGCGTGGTTTGGTTTGTATATCGGGGTTCCGAGCGAGCTCAAGCAACGCCCAAGTCATGCTGACTGCAGAGGCCACAATATCAGGATATATCGCAGGCGCGCTCACGGATAAAGTTACCTGAGATAGTTTCATAGCCGGCGGTAATGAGTAATTTCATCTGTTGGAGGTAGCTCTATAGTCACAAAGGCTGCGAGCAGTGCGTCGCAAGTACCTGAGCAAGGATTTCTTCGATGGATAGTTGGACATCAGCACCTGCGTCTTTGGCTTTTACTGGATGCCGATTATCAGTAATCCAAGTTAATTCATAACACGCGATAACATACTCAGCACTCCGATGATAGATTTGTCGTCTTTCCCGTCGATGATTCCTGCATCCCTCTCCTCCTTGGACCTATCCAGAAACTTCCTCGAGACGTCCGCCAGTGTTTCGTTCATGTCACTGAACAAGTCACCCCTGGCTGTTGGCACGTATAGCAGCAGCGGGAACACTTGAGAGAGGAGAAAGAGGAACAAATTCGGAGCCGACATTGCAAAGGTATCGAATATCTTCACCACACGGGTTGGCTTTCCATCCAGAGAACCAAAATCATGGGAGAAACCGGCGAGCCCAATGGTATCGAGCCTGGAGGGAGCAATGAGACCTGGATGACAGAAAATAAATTCATCGCACGAAATGTGGTTCATCCTTCACCGGAGAATGACTGAGTTCTCGGCTGCAAGTGAACAAGAAGCTTCACACACCAATTCTGAACTTCAATGACAGCACTGTGGCCGTCGTTAGCATCGATTAAGGACTCCCAAATGGCTTTGGCCTGAGAGCGACAGAGATATGGTGAGCCACAAGAGTCGGATTCAATGACTCTTACCTTGTATGCAGAGTTGTAGAACACAGGATACAGCTTACGAATGGCGGCTTGGCTGAACGCTGGCGACAAGGACTTGCGTTGTCTTGGAGAACATCAGCAGGGTTTCTAGCTGACCGACGTCCGCCCTCACCTTTTGTGGTCCTCGCCTTGTACGCCCAATAGTGCCTTTCCAAACTAGATACCAGTGACATGAGAGGACTCCCGATTAAAGGGGAGCTTCACGACCTACATTCTGTCTGGTGAAGAGCAAATCAAACTTTATGTGTACGTACGTCCAAGTTTCTTTGCTGTAGAAGTGCGCGATGGCCTTGGGGTCACACAACATGATCTTATTCCCGCCCAGGGTAGTAGGGACCTCGTAAGCGACGCCATATTCCTTTGCCCATTCTTCGTACACGGACCCCGCATCCTTTGCGCGCAGTAGGTCCATGGAATAGCCAAATATGAGACTCGTCCTAGGCGGTCCTCGCAATCTGGTTGTTTTCAATGTGTTCCGGGCTACGCAGAAGGACATTCGCAAGGCCCAAAGAATAGCGATTCCCGTAGCGACATCAATGGGAGTGGCTGAACGGATTACCTCCTGGAGTTTATCGATTGCGCGCACGAACGCAGTAGACGTATTCATTGTGTCGAAATTCGAATTTCATAGTGTACGCGCACTTGTTATACGGCGGGCTAGGCAGGCTCGGAAGAGTGCGGGTGATAGAAGAGTGATTTTGGAAGTCCAATCGGACCAACTACTGTGATGGGGTATATTAGAATTGCGATATTTCTCGCCAAGAAGCTTCAGACATCAGCACCAAGTTGGGGGGGAAACGTCAGATGCAGCTAAGAGATGTACGTAGTTTCCCACACGTTCACGCTGGGCTCAGGCCTGGAGTGATTTGGACATAGAAAAATCATTCCGCAATACTCAGCGTTATGTCTCGCAACATATCGGTATCAGATACGACATTGAAATCTGATAACACCAAGTCGTGTCCCGCCACATTACGCTTTTCTGATTTTTGCTAGTGGGCCGCGAGCTGGTAAGGCTCAAAGTTATCACACTTCGGTCCTGTAGTGGAGATGCGCAGTTATAGGACTTGCGACGACACCACAATGCAGGATCCTTCAGAGTCTACTCGTTTCCAGACTTCTGTAATGGTCTGCATTTCAGAAATAGGGAAGAGTCCCCATACAGTGAGATACACGGCCAATTTTATACGAAAGTGGACAGGTACGAAAGTGTCCGCCTCATACGAGTACGGGTAAAGAAGGATCAAGAAAATAAGGGGAAATTGTTTGCTACAAGTTTCTCTTCACCTAATACGCATCTGCTCTCCAACGTCGGGTCGAAACCCAACAGGTCCACTTAATTTCACTGGGGCTCAGGTGTGGAGTACGCTCTCGGTCCAATGTAGGTGTTTGCACCACTCGGGGCAGCCATAGCCGCTTACTTTGACATAGCCTCGGTATCAGCATGTCATCTTGGTGTGTTCACAACTCATTAGCGAAGCTAGGAGATTCAAAATAGTAAGAAATCTGTTACATGCGGGCGAAAAGAGAGCGCAGAGACGCAATGTACTCAACGGTGACGCCACCGGTGCACAAAGGAGGCCGCACTAATAAACAAGCAGTGGATTCCTAAACAGACACTACCAGCGAGGTACGGGTACCGAAGACTTTCGTATGCGTTTACGGGCCTCACGGGTCGGACAGCGATGCGGGGCGACGAGCAGAGTTCTCGTCTCTTCGTTATATTTCATCTCTGGTAGCTACCCGTATATATGTCTGACGCATATTTCATTTTTCTCTGTAGAGGCGGAGTGGGACTCACTCCGACCTCAATCCCCGCTTGTCTCAGTTTCACCTTATGTCTCGGCGAATTATCAATACTGTTGTCACGACGCTCGATCGGTGTAGTGATCTTTTCTTTTCTTTTTATGGCATGGGGCTGGATTGTCTCGACGACCGTAGTCTCAACACTCCCCCTCAAGCCAGGTTCATGCCCATGGCGTTCGAATGATATTCGTGTTTATCCCTTCGTAGGGTCTTTGTGAATATATCGGCCGTCATCTTGGCCATAGGACAATATTTTAGTTCGATTATTTCTCTTTTTGCACAATCGCGAATAAAGTGGTTTCGCGTATCAAAGTGCTTCGATCTTTGGTGGTACTGTGCATTTTTAGCAATAGCAAGCGCCGACTGGTTATCACCATAGAGCGCTGTGGCTCCTTTCTGCGGGCATCCGAGTTCACTTAACAGGTTTCTTAGCCATATTATTTCGCGCGTGGCATTTGCCATCGAAGTGTACTCGGCCTCTGCTGTAGAGAGGGCGACGTGGCTTTGCTTTTTGGAGTACCACGTGATCGCTCCTTCATTAAGGATTGATACGTAGCCGGATATTGATACACGATCTTCGTCATTAGCGAAGTCGGCATCGGAATACATAATTATCTCATTGTGGTTATTGGCTGACGGGTTTGCTCGGTATGTTATCCCGGCAGCCTTGGTACCTGCTAGGTACCTTAGAACTCTTTTAGCCACTGTCCAATGACACATATCCGGGTTTGCGGTAAAGGCTGCAAGCCGGTTGACAGCGTATGTAATATCAGGTCGTGTTGCGACAGAGGCATACATTAGGTGCCCTATTAATGTCGCATAGCTATTTTGGGGATTCTCTCCCGCGGAAGTACTTTTAGTTAATTTTGTTCCTGGGTCGAGCGGCGTTTTCACCGTGTTCGCATTTTCCAGGCCGTATTTTTGTACCAATCCCTCGATGTATTTGTTTGAGTGAGTGTGATGGTACCTGTGGCTCGGTCACGCGAGAGTTCGATCCCAACAATTTTACTTGGATCACCGAGATCTGTTATCTCGAACATTCCTTGTAGTTGTGCTTTCAGCTTGTCCATTAGCGCGAGAGTATTAGTTATGAGTATTAGGTCGTCAACCCATACTGTAATTATCTCGATCGTGCTCTCCGTCTTTCGGATATAGACGCACGGATCGGCATAGAGACGACCTGAATTTAACAGTCTGTAGTTGACTATTAAACTCTTCGTTCCACTCTCGCCCGGACTGCTTTAGTCCATATAATGTTTTAATTAGGCGGCATAGACGATCTGTTTCGTCTTCGTAGCCTTCAGGTTGTTCCATATAAATTTCTTCTTTTAATTTACCGTTTAGATAAGCCCCCTTGACGTCCATTTGTTGGATCTCCCAATTCTGGGCAACGGCTAGTGATAAGATAAGACGTATGGTCTCTAATCTTACCACGGGCGAGTATGTATCATTATAGTCCATACCCGGTACCTGAGAATACCCTTTAGCGACCAATCTCGCTTTGTATTTTTGGAGTATTCCCTCCTTATCGTATTTTCGGGTAAATACCCATTTATTGGATACAGGTTTCCGGTCCTTCGGTGGATCAACCAGTTTCCACGTACCCTTATCTCGTAGTTGTTGTAGCTCGGCCTGTATGGCTTTTTCCCATTCCGGCCAGTCGGGCGATTCCTTAGCCTCACGTAGGGTCTTAGGGTCACCCTGACCTAACATAGATTCGTTAAATGCTAAGTAGACGCGCTCTGCAGACGAGAGATCACGATTATCTGAGTTCTCATCTATTTCTGAGCTGTCGTCTAAATCAGGTAATGGGACATCACTGTATTCATGTACAGATTTAGTCCGTTTATTCGGCCTCGTGGGCGTAACGTGTTGTTCCTGACTTTTCCTTTTTAGTCGGATCTTTAAACCCGAGCTGTCCCTTTCGTCGCTTGACTTCTGCTGCTCGCTTTCTCTGCCTCCCCCTGCGGGCTGCAAGTCTGGCGCGGGCAGTTCATCGTTATGATGGAACCTATAGTTCCGAGAGGTTTTTATTTGTTTCGTTCGAGTATCGAAGTACTGAATGGCGCGTGGTCCATCTAGGAAACCTACAAAAGGATACGGGTGGGATTTGGCCTGTAGTTTCGAGGTGGACGGGCTCTCGTCCAAGATTCACACTGGTGTCCCAAATTCTCGGAGGTGCGATACGTCTGGTTTTCGTTTATGCCAGCCTTCGTAGGGCGTCACCTCGGAGGTACGTGTCCAGGCACGGTTGCGGACATATACCACATGACTTATCGCCTCACACCATAGCGATGCGGGCAGATTCTGCGCGATGATCATGGCGCGTCCTAGTTCAACCACGGTTCGGTTAAATCTTTCGGCGACGCCGTTTTGTGGTGGGGAATACGGTGCAGTGGGCTCTAGTACGATGCCTCATTCCTTGCACCAGTTCGTCAGAGCGCTATTGATGTACTCCGTACCGTTATCGCATCTGATTCGTTTTACTAGTATGTTATGTTGTCTTTCCAACGTTTTCACATATTCCTTGACACGTTTGTGCGTATCACTTTTACTCTTCAAATAGTACGTCGTAGCGTACCGTGTTGCATCGTCAATGAAAGATACGTAGTATCGATATCCGTGCACCGATGTAGTTCGAGCGGGTCCCCACACGTCCGTATGAATAAGTTCTCCCGGCGTTGTGGCACGGTGACTTGCTTCGTGTGGGTATGGCTCACGTGTTTGCTTAGCGGCAGTGCACGCGTTGCAATCGAGATCTGATGATGTGTCATTGACATCGAGGCCTGTGACGAGTTTCTTCCAGAAAAGCTTCCAGAGTCCACTAAGCCCGATATGGCCAAATCTCTTATGCCAGGTTTTCCATGAGTGCGCTTTTACTGCGCGATGACTGTGGTCATGGCTCATAGCCATAGTAAAGTTTAGTTTATATAAATGATTTTGTTGTTTGCCTATGGCAATAATATTTCCAGAGGCGCTTTGCAGTTGGATACGGCCTCCTCCACATATGGAGCGGCCACCTTGTCCATCTAAGCGACCAATAGAAAATAAATTATTAGGTGACGACGGCACATGGAGTGTGTCACGCAAGTGAACAGTAACCGTCTGTCCGTCTATCACACTGTGTACGGCAACTGTCCCGCGTCCTAGTGCAGGTACAGGGTTATCCCCTATGCCGGACACTGTTTTATTTTGGAGCGGCTCATATGTTATGAATGCATCCCTTTGGGCGCATATGTGTGATGTAGTAGCGCTATCTGCCAGCCACTCATAAGCAGAATAGGTCTCGGATTCGTCAGACTCTGTTAATACACTTTCGAGAGACGTGAACGCTACATCACTACTGGAGTCCTGCTCTTCAACGACGCGATGCGCCTTTTCGGACTTTCCAGTACTTTTCTTAGACCGCTTCTTATCTCGGTCCTTATTATCCGGTCGCGGGCGCTTTGGCCTCCTCTCATCGTTATCCGGATTGGTCCAACACTCACGTGTAGTGTGGCCAAATTTGTTACAGTAGCCGCACTTCGGTTTATTTTTGTGACGGCACTGGGACATTTTATGATTGGTAAGACCGCACGTGTCACAGGGGCCGGGGGTAGTAGTCTTTCGCTTCCTTTTCTCGGCACCCTTGGCACGGTAAGCGGCGTCCCCTTTCATTTCTCTACAGCGGCGCTCCCACTCGACGCGAATGAGGGAGATCATTTCCTGCATAGAAATATGAGTCGCCTGAGAGTGAGATCCACCAATAAATCCCGATGTATAGCTATCCCACGAAGAGGGAAGCGACGACACGAGGATTGCTTGAAACTGGGGATCAGGGATAATGTCACCCATCTCGTATAGGCGATTTTGGTAGTCGCGCAGTTTATTAATATGCGCGGGAATATCCGTATTGTCATCGGCTTTATATCCATATAGATCCCGTCGTATCGCAGCGATAGATTGTTGACCACGGGTCTCGTGCACAATGTGCAAGTTTTTCCATAAGTTAGCGGCAGTCTCCTGGCCCGGGAGGCAGGCGTGGATAGTCTGCTCGTTAGAGAGATTAGATAAGATAGTCGCATGCGCGTGATAATCCCGTTTCTTCCACGCTGTTACCTCATCCGCCCATTCCTCTGGCGGCTTTACATCATTCCCAGTCACGACTTCGTATAGGCCATGTGCCTGGAGTGCGGAAGCGATCTTCTTTTTCCACGCCGACCAATTATCATTCGTCAGCTTCTCTACCTTCTCTAACCTCAACTCTTTCTCCTTTTCTTTCGGCGCGTCCCTTTCTTTTCGTTTCCCCAAGACTGTCGTCGTGGCGGGCGTTGGTGATCCAGCAGGCATCGTAGACATGGGTGCCACGGTGGCATGTGTTGCAGGTAACGTCGTCGAAGTCGAAGGGATCGTCGTCGCTAACGAGGTCGTCGCCACAGGTGACGTAGGCGCCATCATAGACGTTGTAGGGGCTGCCGGCGCTGGAGCTAGCGCGGATGCTCCCCCTGGCGCTGTAGGGGGTTCTCCCTGGGTGTCGACCCTCATTGGCAATCTGTCGGGTGGAGCCTGGCCCGACATCTCTGGAGCTCTCGGATTTCTCCTCGTGGACCTGCATGTTGCTATGGTGCGTCGACTGGTAGGCCTGAGCACCGGGGCTCATAACCTAATAAACAAGCAGTGGATTCCTAAACAGCCACTACCAGCGAGGTACGGGTACCGAAGACTTTCGTATGCGTTTACGGGCCTCACGGGTCGGACAGCGATGCGGGGCGACGAGCAGAGTTCTCGTCTCTTCGTTATATTTCATCTCTGGTAGCTACCCGTATATATGTCTGACACATATTTCATTTTTCTCTGTAGAGGCGGAGTGGGACTCACTCCGACCTCAATCCCCGCTTGTCTCAGTTTCACCTTATGTCTCGGCGAATTATCAATACTGTTGTCACGACGCTCGATCGGCGTAGTGATCTTTTCTTTTCTTTTTATGGCATGGGGCTGGATTGTCTCGACGACCGTAGTCTCAACACGCACAATCCTGGATTCCTGATTGTATCATAAGAGCACACGATTATGATGAGCGCGGCATTCTTATGTCATTTGCCCTGAGTGCGCCCAGCTTTGCATCAGGAAACAGACATACCGGCTGTTAGGGCTGAGCGGTGATTGATGAACGGCGAGTAAGTAACTGACCCTAAGTTGGTCACCGCATTGGTAAGTTGAAGTTACCCCCCACCATTGGCAAGACCTGTCATTCTTCCAGGAAGCATTTCCCTGATCCTTGCTTCATACTATACCTGCACTCCGTACGTTCCCGAGGGCCTGCGGTGCGAGGAACCGACAAGTGGTCAATATTTTCCGGAGACATGTTTCAAGCAGCACAGCTTAGTCCCAGGCTTACCTAATGACCTCACATCAAGTTGGTGAATCATTAATCATCATCAACCATTTTGCTTCCTTCTGTGTCATGTCTTCTGCAATCATGATGCCGCTGCGGGGCCGCCAGCGAATAGCCAATTGTCGGATTGGGAAGCTTTTTTGCAGTCGACGGCCGCAACCCTCAAAGCCCCATGAATGCTCCGCAGCCTCGCGCATGATTGATATCTCGTCTTGCCAATCAATCCTGAAAGGTATAATTAGGATTATCAGCAGTTGCCGAGTTAATGGGGAATACGGGAGCAATGACAGATCAAACCGCACATCAGGTGAGAAGTCCAACGTTTCAAGGTTATAGCCTCACTGATTCTAGTCCTCCCATCCACTGATCTCTGGTGCAGACTAGTCCACTTTGCTGTCAGCTGTGAGGGGCGTGTTAACTGCTTCTGATTAAATCCTTATGTTACT
>JANFAE010000639.1:0-49313 GCA_024613145.1 Pisolithus marmoratus | reverse complement strand
GCGTGTCTGAGTAGCCCTTGGTATAGTTTTTGGCGATCCGCAGAGCACCCTTTCCAAAATGTTGCAGCGACATCGGCGCGCTGGACGTGCACCACTTTGAGTTCTGTCGCTGCCTGTCCGTATAAGTCGGTTTTGTCCGGTCGGTTAGGTTGCGAAGATTGAGAAACAAGTTGGGGGTGTTAACAACTTTTTTGGTCACACCTGCGCAGTACGTCGCTTTGCCTTTAGTGAACTTCCAAATCCGGATTGTACAGCACGCCGATGGTGAAGCGGTTATCATGCTTGCCTTCCAAGCAAGCGGCAGGGGTTCGACTCCCCTTCGGCGTATTTTTCTATTTTTTTTTTTTTTTAAATTTACATAATAGTAGAAGAGTGTATCAGTCGCTTAGCCTGAGTCTGTTGTCCCCTGCACCGTTCTGCTTGATGATACTTGTTGGCAGACGTATGTCGCCCGTTTCAGCTTGTAGTTTCTCGCTCCCTTCATACGCTACAAAGGTCCAGGCTTTGCCACTCAGCAAGCATTGTATATACTAGCTGGGACGACATGGTTGGACATCCGATAATGGAGGTATTACTCTCGCACCGATGACTCATGCTGCTTATGCTTACTTGAACCGTTTCTGTTGAATCATGTACGCAAATAAAACGTGCTCAACGTGCCATTAAAATGCGAGTCTGAGATGGAGGCCCGATACCTCTACCGCGTCTTTCTGCGGGCGCTCACAACACTATCACCGAAATCCAGCCCTTCGGATATCCTAACTGCCTTCCAGCATTCGGGTGCTCCTCGTCGAAATTTGGCCTGATGGTACAATCTTATTTGTGATTTTGCTAATGCAGACTTCGACTTTGATATTAACTTCGAGCGGCCAGAAACATCAGCCCACAGCTGCTCGAGAACCTTCCTTTGTGTGGGCAGAACCCCAGCGTCCATGGCCGCTATATTAGAGGAGGGGTTGGAGTGTGTCAACGATGAGTTCAACGCCCTCAGCAGCTGTGTTAGGATGTCTATTCAGCAGGTCATCCAACGCTTCACCCAACAGTATGCACGCTCGAACTCCGTGAATGAGTGGAACGCCCATCAGCAGTATTTTGCTACACACGAAGTGCGGGAACTGCAAAGACTACCCGGCGGTGATGACGTTGCTGGAACACCGTGTACGTACTTTGTCTTTGTTACCACAAGACATACTGATATATCACAGCGGAGAAGATGTCTAAATGCTACAAGCTGTTCTGCGGACAATCCCTAGATACATACAAGCAAATCCTGGCAACGTACAAGGACATCGTGGTATTGGCGAATGCTGACAAGTTGCCCAACGTCAACAGTTGTTCCATGGCACCTCAAAGTCTTTCGTGCAACCGGTGAGTCGGAGTTTTCCACAGCTTACATGTGACAATGGCCTGATCATGACATAGTTCAACTCTGTCGCGAAATGCCATGCTTTCGAAGGAGCATTTCTGTTACGCGTGAGTGATGGCTCAACCAGTCCTTCGGTTTGGTCTTGAAGCTTCTTGAGGCCTTTTTTAGCGTGTCGATGGGCCCTACAACACGTCACCCACCAGCGACGATGACTCATCAAAACTGCCCGTCACGCACGCAACCAGTATGCCTGCCAAGTGTTTGTCTTTGCTTGCATCGACTATACAGTTCTGAATCAGTCACCCTGGACTTCTCAAGCATACGGACACCATGAGCGACTCACCCAAACTCGCTTCCAACCTTTGGTGCCCCATCTCTGTCATTAATGCTCTGGATGTTGGTGACAGCTGGTCTAGCAAAGCAGTATCAGTTTCAGATAGTGAGTTGTTATTCACTAACTTTCTTGTAATACTAATCTGTCAAAGTGGTTGCACTCACGTATGGCAGAGGTACAGGTATGCTCAGAGGTGCAGTCGATGCCAGTTGGTGCTCCTGCACTGGCCAGAAAACAATATTGTGAGGGTCTGGTAGGATACAGCACTCGTTATCAGTAGGTTAGCGTCCTCCACACACAACATGAGTGGAAATCAGACTGGTGGTCGACACGATGACTGCATGATGCAGTTGGGTGCCGAGCGTTTGGTAATCACGTCACTACAGCATCACATGTCACTCATTAACAGGGTTTTCAGACCCGACGAACTGGCGAACTGCGAACTCGTTTTAGAATTGAGCATGCCTGATTACTGAGTGTCATCGGGTCCGCTTTATGCGTCATAATAGCTCAGGCATATCTTGAGAGACGGGCAAAGAGTGGGCCTGTTCAGCAGAGCATTAGGATCGTCGGTGCTAAAGCGGACAAAAGGTGGGAGCGGATGTCAGTGTGCACATAAATTCACATGCTTCCTTCATGTGAACTTATATGCACACCGACATCTACTTGTCTTTTCGTTCTCGCACTAAGTGTCTTCGGGATATAGAGAATTGTTCACGGAGCAAGCATAAAACCTTCCCCCTGTTCTACGCTTTTATTACCAGGTGCTGTATCCAGGTGGATGCACTACGAACCAGAAGAATATCATGCCGCAAACCGAAAGCAAAAAACAAGTGGGCTTTGCTACCCATATCATCGCCGGAGGGATGGCTGGTGCCATGGAAACTGTGAGTTGTCATCCCTAGCCCGTGGAAAGCAGTGCCAACGAGTTTCTTGTCAGTTATGCTGCCAGCCACTCGATACCATCAAAGTCCGTATGCAGCTCTCGAGATCTGGGCGAGCACCAGGGGTATGTCCATCCCGGACAGCCCTTCTACTGAGGGCTGACCATTAAGGAATTGATAGACGAAACCTAGAGGATTTATAGCAACAGGAGCGATGATTGTCCGACGAGAAACACCTCTTGCGCTGTACAAAGGACTCGGCGCTGTATTGTCTGGGATCGTACCCAAGATAGCTATACGATTTGCAAGCTTTGAGACGTACAAATCATGGCTTGCTGACAAGGTGACAGAACAAACAAGTGTCGGCAACATTTTCATAGGTAGGTCGTGTCTGGCTCTGTGTTGCTATGAACCATGAATGTTTTTCAGCTGGTCTTGCCGCAGGGACAACAGAGGCGGTCGCGGTGGTTTGTCCAATGGAAGTGGTGAAAATCCGTCTTCAGGCTCAGCAACACTCGCTCGCAGATCCAATGGAAACGCCGCGGTACCGCAATGCGGCCCATGCTGTCTATACCATTGTCTGCGAGGAAGGCGTAGCGACACTGTATAGAGGGGTTGGCCTCACCGCTTTGCGACAAGCTACTAATCAGGGTGGGTGTCTCACCTGTGGGGGTTATCCATCCTGTTTTGAGAGAAACTCCTTTCTGCAGGCGCAAATTTCACAACATACCAAGAACTCAAGAAATTAGCATACAGATACCAACCTGAATTGTTGGCGCTTCCATCATATCAGTACATGGTGATTGGACTTATATCTGGCGCAGTGGGTCCGTTCTCCAATGCTCCAGTGGACACGATCAAGACAAGTATGATCCGTTACCTACTAGGAGAGCACAGCTGAATGTGGACATTCAAACAGGATTGCAAAAAGCAACTTATGAGCCAGGGACGTCTGCGTTCCAGAAGGTAGCTGCTATTGCAAAGGAAATGTGGAAGCAGGAGGGCTTTCGATCATTCTACAAAGGAATTACCCCACGCGTGCTTCGCGTAGCTCCGGGACAGGCTATCGTATTCGCCGTGTACGAGAGGGTGAGAGCAATTATAGAGAGGCTGAATGTGTCGCCATCTCACGATCACTATACGGAGTAGCGACTAGCGAGGAGGGTTTCGTGTATGTCGTCCTTGTACCACCATCATGTAATAATCCAATAATGTCCCAAGTTCCTCTCTTCCTTTCCGCCCTCAGAGAACGCCTGCGTCGAGTGGGCGTTCAGACGCTTTGTTCTTCCGTAAGAACAGGTTGCTTTTCTAAAGGTTACGAGGGAAAAGATTTTTCTTGTGTCTTAGCATCTGCAAAGTCAAGACGAGCAGTGCTGACCTGCAAGGTTGCAACAGAATTTCATTCGCGGTGCGCCACTTTACATAATTGGTACTAGAATGCTCTCTTCGGTGCATCTGACACGATGGTGAAAGATCTGAGTCGAACCGTTTCAACCACGAACACACTCAATACATTCCCCGTGTATCGACGAAGATTTACAAAGTAGGTTGGGGTTGTCGTGGTTCCTTTCGCACTCTCCTGTTTGAAAGTGGCTGGATTTCAGGGACTACATCAGGACGTGTTATAGTCATAGAGGCTCCTCCGCATGCGAAGCACACCCCGTTGGCGAGGCCTAAATAAAGCTGACCCAGTTCTCCGCTACTGTTTTCCACTGCTCCCCCCTTTACTACCAGCCCCCTATCGGCCATTTATACGGGTACACTGACACGCCAGCACTCTGCTGGGACACCCTAGGAGCCCATTGATCTTCACGATTAAATGCCAGTATTACAAACAGACCCGCATGCGCGGGACTCCCTTGAGGTCCAAGTTACTGAACCTGCCATCTTCCTGTGCACCTCCCCCACCGATAGGTTGGTCTGGCGCGCTTGTATGCAGCGCCCTGACACTGACCCTCGCAATGCGGTGCCGACACCCAAATACCGAGGTCGAACCGGAGGGACATGCTGCCCACAGCCTGGGTGGAAGGCCGTAGTTCCTAAGGCAGCGCATGCGTGAAGGCTCTGTGAGCTGACCTTGTCTCCTTTCTTCCTTTCGTGGTTCCGGGTTACATATAATACGGATCCAGGTTGTAGATCCTTGATCGTGTCGAGAATATGCTGTCTACTCCGCTTCGAAGGTTTTATCACCGCAGCGCCGGGAATTGGGCTACTTGTAGAAACGATGGATACCGTGCTTGCCGTCTGCACCAGATGAATGCCGTCCCTGATTGTGGGGACTGGCACGCCACTCCATCAATGATAACAACGGCCAATCAACGTTAGCAGGCCGCGGTCACATCGAAGACTTCCCTATAAATATCCTGAACTCACGCACAAGTGTCGATCCCTCTGGAGTCATGGCGATTAGCGAGCTGTTAATGAATATCGTGGCGACCTCGTGTTTCCAAGATAATCTTACTTGACAACCAGGGAACGGGAACAAGCCCTCACACAACTCCAAATTGCACCTTCACAGATCTCAGCAACCGTTCGACCTCTGAAGGAGGTAGCGTTTGCCAGTATCAATGCTCCGGGTGGTGGTAAGTTCCCAAACGTCCCGTCTACCCAGTCAGTACATGTTGATGTCTGTACGGATCAGGCGTAAGTGGGTTGGAGTTCCAACATGATGGGGTTCCACCGTCCGTTTGAATCCCACTGCTACTATCACCAAGCGCAAGCATCTAGTCTTGGACGTCTTCCGGAGATTAATGAGGAGAACACGACGGAGGAGTCCTACATTCCTACTACACGCCTCAAGGAGTAGAGGTCCCGAGCACCATGTCCCTACCAATAGCTACCATGATCGTCGGGGAAGGTCTCCTCCAGAGCTTTCGTTCACTACCGCTACTCGCGTCTTTGATGCCATCAGGGAGCACACAGCACGATCTATATATCACTATCCCCATCCTGGCTTTTTCCATCTCGTTCCATGTTACAGATCGCTCTGAACGCGGGCGGCTGCCCAGCACTTCCCAGGAATCTAGTCGGATACTAGCAGGCACAAATACATCTCAGGCAGCACGGAGTCCCCGTCGTGCGCCACTACTCCTGGGAGCGGCCTCCAGTTTATAAAAACGTTCGGAGGGGTAGGGTCTCCACTTACTTGTGTCGTGTAAACGCATCACATCACCATATATGTAGGAGTGTATGATTACCCCTTTCATTTTAACCTACCATCAAACGTACCACCGACGACAAAAACTGAACACGGCTCCTTTACTCGGCGTCTCAATGCCTCAGTCAAACAGAACAGTAGCAGATCGTTGTTGACGCTGTTCATAGCAGCATGTAAGGAAGTGGAAGTCGTGTATTCATCCTCTGACGACGAGCTCGGGAATGTCGCAAACTTCGGACGACATGCAGTGGCAAGGTAGTTAGATACCGATTTTGACTACATATTCACCATCCCTCGGAACAGCAGTCCCCTGGGCGAGATCTTCCCAGTGCAGTTCGAGGCTCAGTCTCTTAGGAGGATCAGAACATACCGGATTGCTGTACATGTGTATCTCAATGGTGAGGATCTGCCTCATGCGAACCTTAACAAGGACTGTGCTGACACAAATAGAATATCTCGAGTATTTTTTCCGTTCAGGGGTCTCCATCCACACGGAGACATCACGCGCAATGATCACCCAATTGAATATTTTCAAAACACCCCTCCCGACGTCCAGACCCTCGGGACACCCCCCTGGAGTATAAAACTATCCGCGCTTGCCGGGCGCGATGCAAGGGTTTCATGCGTCGACGCTAAAGGTGGATAGTGAAGGCGGGATGCAAAGGAACCGGAAGAGTAATGTAGGTATTGATCACTTGATGGAGGTTCATATCAGAGTAGAGAAGGGAGATGATGGGGTAGCAACGGGGCGTGATTTCTTCATACATGTACCTATGAGGATGTTATCTGTAAATCCTGCCGCAGCGACTCGCCCCTTCAAATTCATGTATAGTACTGGCAGATAGTGGTGTTGTATGTCTAGTGTTACTAAAGTATGCTAAGGAGTTCAGAATACAGCGTTCCGTTTCGGATGTCTCTGAATCCTTGCCAAAGATACGCAGGAAGCTGGATTTCTCTGCGGTGGCAGTCGCGATTGGGCCACGATTGTCCCCGTTTATTCAGTGTTCCGGTGCTATTGCTGTTGACTTACAAACGACAGATCTCTGGAGCCTTCACCCGCTATTCAGCTTGGCGGAGGACAGTTATGGTTCATTGTGCACAACTTCCTGACTTATTTACTTCCTGCGAGCGAGTCATCACGCCGTTTAGGCTCGACTGATCTTGACATTTGATATGGCATTTTCCTACACTGCATTCTACCGTTGGTCATGTTGCATAAGGCTCCTTGCTATCGAGCTCGGAGTTTCGAGAACCGGATCGGTCTTTCTCCGGAGAGTGTCATAGGCCATTCTTCTCAATGTCAACAGACCACCAAAGAATGCTGCCTTTCTACCCGCGTTGGGGTGGTTCAACACCAGACTGACGTGTGTCGGAAGCTCGTATGTGGTTTTATCACCTGTAAATAGTCGGGACACTTATAATCAGTGTCAACATGAGTGGAAGTCAGACTGGCGGTCGACACCATGACTGCGTGATGCGGTCGGACGCACAACATCATGTCACTCATTAGCAGGGTTTTCAGACCTGGCGAACTGGCGAAGTACTGCAAACTCGTTTTAGAATTGAGCACACCTAATTGCTGAATGTCGTCAGGTCCATTTTGTGCATCATAATAGCTCGGGCATCTCTCAAGACAGACAAAGAGTGGGCCTGTTCAGCAGAGCACTAGGATCGTCAGTGCTAAAACAGACAAAAAGACGGGAGCGGATATCAGCATGTACATAAATTCACATACTTCCTGAACTTATATGCACACTGACATCCGCTCGTCTTTTTGTTCTCGCACTAAGTGTCTGCAGTACTGCAATGTGGCCCATGCTCTCTATACCATCATCTGCAAGGAAGGTGTAGCGACATTGTATAGAGAGGTTGGCCTCACCACCTTGCAACAGGCTACTAATCAGGGTGGGTGTCTTACCTGTGGGGGTCATCCATCTTGCTTTGAGAGAAACTCCATTCTGCAGGTGCAAATTTCACAACATACCAAGAACTCAAGAAAGTAGCACAGAGTTACCAACCTGAATTGTCAGAGCTTCCATCATATCAGCACATGGTGATTGGACTCGTATCTGGCGCAATGGGTCCATTCTCCAATGCTCCAGTGGACACGATCAAGACATGTATGATTTGTTAGCTACTAGGAGAGCACAGCTGAATGGTCCAAGCAGGATTGCAAGAAGCAACTTACGAGCCAGGGACATCTGCATTCCAGAAGGGAGCCACCGTTACAAAGGAAATGTGGAAGCAGGAGGGCTTTCGATCGTCCTATAAAGGAGTTACCCCACATGTACTTCGCGTAGCTCTGGGACAGGCTATCATATTCGCCGTCTACGAGAGGGTGAGAGCAATTATGGAGAGGCTGAACGTGTCGCCATCTCACGATCACTATATGGAGTAGCGACTCGCAAGGAGAGTTTAGTGCATGTTGTCCTTGTACCACCATCATGTAGTAATCCGATAATGTCCCAAGTTCCCATCTTCCTTTTCGCCCTCAGAAAGTGTTGTTTGAGAGTGAGTCGAGTGGGCGTTCATTAACAGATTGTTGCTTTTCTGAAGGTTGAGAGGGAAAGTCTTTTCCTTATATCTTAGTATCTGCACAAAGTCAAGACGAGCAATGCTGACCTACAAGGAGGTTGAAGTTGCAATGCTTGTTCATTTTGTCTCTTCGGATAGATGGGTCTTCCAGGATCTTCCTGATTGCCTGGGAAAGGTTTGCCGTGAGAGAAAAACTTAAAAAATTACTGCAGTCACCTTGCCACCTGACAATCGACTAGCTCATGAACCACGCAGCTTAGCTATCACCAAAATTCTGGCTGATTTGGCTTCCTGGAAGGTAGGCGCATGGCTCCATATCAAAATTTTTGGAATTGATTGTCCCTTCTTGCGCTCAAAATTTACCCCCTTCCATGATGAAAACCAGTGATCGTCCTCCGAGCCACACCAAAACTGTGGCAAAATGATGCTTATCCAAGAGAAAATACCTTACTAAAGGGAATACAGGTGTTTCTAAGTTGAGGGCTGATGGTGATTGTCCCACCTTCGAACTGACTGTTACTGATAAGTTGATTGATCACTCTTGGAAGCCTTAGGCCCAGATATTGTTGTCATGAGATTGAAGACACAAAGGTCTACAACTTGGGTGGCACAGATGGTCTGACAAAGCTCCAGGAGTTTAATTATTTGTGGTTTCACATGGGCATTCTAAGTCACAATCTACTACACAAACCAGTTCTCCCTTGAAACGCTTTCGTCTTGAAGTGCTAACCATCACCGATATCAAGGTCATTTATAACCAGTACATGTCCAAATAAATTCAATGTCCAAGCAAACATTTTATATGACAAAATTCAGAACCCAGTGACCTGGGTTTTGCTTGAGGTGTGCGACGGAGAGAAGTTGCAGTGTGGACTGAGCAGGCACCTTTGGGATGGGTCAATCCAACCATCACTGTCTCGGCTTGAGCAAGTCAGTAGTGGAAGCAACACCATAGCAATGGGTCGATAGATTGAATGGGACACTTATGTTTTGTGGACTGCAGCTATTTATTGATCGAGTACTGCATTCACAAATAACATACTTTCAGCCTTGGTCTTTCTTGTGTTGCATACTTCACCCGTTCGCACATGACCTGTGCACTGTGTCTTGTATGGCGACCAAGTGTTGGAATTTGCGCACAGATGAAAGGGTGTGGACTCGTCCACGCCCCGGCGGCACTTCCCGAGTTATTTTATTCTACTGTAGTGTACCACTGGAGGCATTATCCAATAATTGAGTCACAAACAGTAAAAGAACATGAAAGAAAGAGATACTATGTTTAAGAAGATTAAATATTTTTACCATGTTCTCTTTGTGTTTTGAAATATAGTATCTGCTTTTTCAATGTTTTATTTACTAAACATTGGTTTTTGCCCCCAGTGTACTGTGTGAATGGTCGATGCTGACGTAATCCCCTCATAGATAAAGCAGGTGCCAAGTGACGAACCTTCAAGACGACACAAGTCATGTCCAGCGGAAACAGACCAGCATCGATTTGGAATAGGCAGTCTGGTCCACGTGTAGGGAGAATTGGCGATTGGGACGGTGGCGACGGTAGCTCAGCTCCACCTCGGTACGTGGGTTTACTTCGCAGCGGGCGCTACTCACTAAGAAGCGCCGAATCCTTAAGGTCTGGCGCACCTGGTCGATTAGCAACCCTCTCCTCTTTATCATCCTCACGACCAGCACGCCCCCAGCAACCCAGCGATGACGAAGATGATGAAGGTCCGGATAAAGCAGGTGAAAATTGGTTCGCAGGTGGGGAACGAAGGTATGGTTCTGTCTATTCGGCGGTACCACTCTATTCAACTGAGAAATTTAGCGGAATCGCCGTGCAGAACCCCGGAAGTCGTGACACGGGCCCAAGGGTAGTCCAAGATATTCTGAGGCGGGCCGCCGAGTATGTATCTTGAAGCATATTCATTTTCGGTTTCTTGTTTACGGTTTCGGAGAACGTCTGGGGATCGCACCTCCCAACCGGCCCGTGGCGAATCTCCCTCGTTGGCGTTTCGCGGGGGTGGGCACACTCTAGGAAGCGACGAGGTCGAAAGCACATATGTCCCTGATCCTGACGCACCCGATGGTAGGTTACCCAATCTTCATGTCTCGAAACCCGTGATAGCAGGAGCATTTTGGAACCGGAGTGATATTCTAAAGTTGCTGACCCGTGCTCGTACAGAAGGAGAAGCTGAAGTTGTCCCACGCAATATCATATTCTGGCGTAACGGATTTAGTGTCGAAGGCGGCGACTTCTATAGCTATGGAGACCCCGCAAACGAGCAACTTCTTGCAGAGATTAACACTGGGTATGAATGTTCCGTTTCACTTCTGGATGCTTATCGATGGCAATCGTCTCAGTCGTGCGCCGGTTTCTGTATTGAACGTACGCCCTGGTCAATTAGTTGAATTGGTCGTCTCGAAGAGGGTGAACGAGGACTACGTCCCAGAGAAGCGCCCGGCCAAGGCCTTCTCGGGTTCTGGCAACAGGCTGGGGTCCCCTGTACCCAACTTCGTTCATGGTGCCTCTACCAGCACCACTATGCCTGGTTCGTTCCCTAGCGCAAGCTCGTCTACCGCCGCAACCAGAAGCCCCCCGGCGGCACGTGAACGCATCAATACCCTGTTTTCGGTCGATCAGACGCAGCCCACTACGACCGTCCAAGTTCGTTTGGCGGACGGGACAAGGTACGTCGTACGGCAGCATGCATCGAATCGGGTATTTTAAGTCTGTCTGCCTTAGGTTGCCATGCAGGATGAATCATACCCACACGGTGGGCGACATTCGCAACTTTATCAACGCGTACGTTTGTTCTTGTCTTTGGCCATGTCCTCGTATTCATACCTTGTTTGCAGCGCGCGACCGGAGAACCTTTCGCGTCCTTACACAATCGCAACAACATTCCCGAATCGTGTGCTAGATGACAATAGTCAAACCATCAAAGATGCCGGATTGAGTAACAGCGTAGTCGTGCAGCGTTGGGTTTGAATAGATCGTTCTAGAGTCTTGGAAGTGTGGCAACGATTATTGTGATGTAGTGATATCGAAAAGTGTAGCACTATGTTTCGTTCGTCCGTCCAGATTATCTCTTACAACAGAGCACGGGTCTCTATGCGACGGCTGTTTGTACTTTTGACAGGCTGCGGACCAATTTCCAGCCGTGGACGGTAGATCGGACTTCCTCATCACCGGGATCATCTGGGAACATGGGCTTTGGTGTGGTTACCAAAATATTGTTATGCTAATGGCTGAAGCTGGCTTACTGGAAACTTCCTGTTGACAATTTCTTCGCAGATCCAGCCTTGACGACGTGCTTTATTGAAAAAATCAAGATCACGGTGAGCAAGATGGGGTCGGTGGTGTGTATAGAACACGAGCACGCAAGGGGCTGGTTTGTTCAAAGGAAGCTCATGATATTGGCCAGAGGGAGGGGTCAAGCAGAGTTCACAAGTTCTGAGGAGAGCGTCATGCTGTGATAGAAATTAGGAATATATATGACAAGGCAGCAACGACAGCTCGCCTGGGAGTGGTTAAAAACGAGATCGGAGAGAATAATGAGGTCAAATGCTCTCCAGCTCTCACGAGTGGGTGGCAACGCGGCAAGCAAGTCATGTACTTTGTGCCCCCAGACGTATCCCTGAGATGGTTGAGTGGTAGTGCTTGGAATCAGAAGAGAATCACCTGTACGTCGACTTTCTTCCTATCCGCCAGGGACACATTATGGTCGACGTTGTATGTCAAGTTGTCGACGAGTTCTTGATCCGGATAATCGGTCAAGACCACCTCCGGGCATCTTAGCAGACGATCGCTGGTACGTGCATAACATTATACTTACCTTCTCCGCGCCGATCTTAGCAGACACAATGCCAGGGAGACCACCTCCTGCCCCAAGTTCCAAGGTGAACCTGCCTCGGACCAAGTCACCGTTGGATTCGAGGTATTCAGCCACTGCGACGGACGCATTCCACCTTTATGTGGTGTAAAAGTATAGTGGAGCATAGATACGCGTTCTCACAGATGATGTCCCCAAAGAGGATGCGACCCGACTAGCCTAATCGCGACTTCTGACTCGTCTTCGTGACAGAAATATCGCGCAAAGGTTGCCTCGGGAGTAGGAGGCCTCCAAGGATCCTGCGCGGAATCCCTCAGATAATTGACTAGCGAACAAGTAGTTGCCTTACTGTGAATAAGTCCTGCAGACACTCTTCGTCTGACATCATCAGATGGGTTTCAGTGGATCTGCGATCCACCCGGGCTATTAGCGATCGTCTCGTACTTCCACGAAAGGAAACTATTTCCCATCCGCATCCGTTGTCGTCCCTTGTGTAAATATGATTACTGCGCGGGTCTGCAAGTAACAAGACTGGGGAATTCGGATGGATGGCAGCCAGTCGCACTCAACAAACAGCTCCTCCTCCTCTGCGGTAGACTTCACAGGCACAGGGCTTTCGGTTCCACAGTCTCCGATTTCAGACGTGCGCCATGCTCGCAGACGAGCCAGTTGGAGCAAAACAGATGCACGGCTGGATCCACTGCATCTCAGCTATCATCCAGCAACGGAGGCTGGGCCGTCGAGTTCGAGAAGTACACCCTCTCCAAGGGAATCGCTTTTCATAGTGAATGACGACCCATTTTACGCGGTTACGAGTGATCCAACAAATAGTATTAGTACTCCAGGCAAGTCTCGGCACAAGCTACGACTCGCATGTCATCACGTTTTGACATCACAAACAGGCCCGAATTCATTCACTTCATCCCTTTCCACCACAGACTCGGACTTGGACGCATCTAAAGACGACGACACGACACACCTTACCAAGAAAACGGCCTTGACCATCAGCACCGACAGCACTGAGTGGCTGGAAGATTACAGAGTCGATTCGGAGCGTTCTGGTGGAATTACGCCACGAACTCGAAGACGGACGATAGCGCGCCTCAGTGGAACACCTTCCCCTCTCCAACGAACGGGCACCGCGATCAAGTCTGCGTTCCGCCGCGCGTCCATGCGCGTTGCCAATATCCGTGCACAAGATGCATCTATAAGGCTTCCAGACGACGATGAAGAAGAGCAAGAGCAAGGGGATTGGGACGTCTCCTCGACACCTGATGACAAGCAGTCCAATGGAGGGGGTTTACCATACCAATCTGAAGCTCTCGGAGCACAGGATGCACTGCCCCTCAGGGGTAATACTCTGGGCTTTTTGGGGCCAACAAATCCATTCCGACTTAGGTTGTATCATATGCTTTCTCATTCGTGCGTTTCACTTTTCAAATGTGTCGCCGGTAGCAACTGAATCCCCGAGTAGTTACTCGGACCCCATTTTACTCGTTCTAATTCTTATGACAGCCATCGTCTTCGTCGTTCAGGCATCTCGATCTCTCCTACTACCTATAGACCAATCTGGCCCCTCTCCTCGGGTAGGCTATTTCACGCTTGGGAAGACTATGTTCTTTTTGTACTCTACATTCTTTTTACGTGAGTATTTCCCTCGCTGATCGCCAGTCTGCTGACGGGGTGCAGTATTGAAGCTCTTGCTCGAATATGTGTATGCGGTTTTGTGTTCGATCCGGAGATCCCAACCTCGGTTCTGTTCACTGTTCCGTCATTTTCGTCATCATCGTCGGGTTTCACGAGCACCCCTGCAGGCTCCTTCTCTGCTGTGGATGCAAGAGATACGATGTCTCGTTCGAACTCCTTGGCCCGTGGACTATCGTTCAAGAGATTTTTTGAGTCTCTGGCACGACCATTCAGCTTACCTGAGAGTGCAACACCCATGCCATTCGCGCAGGCACCAGTCGAACATTCTGCGTCGCGTATTGAAAAACGCTACGCACCAGTGGCACAGCCAACATGTTCACAGTCACAACCTCACTCTCACTCTCGCTCAGGCTCTCGTTTTCGCAGTACCTCAGAACGTACATTCTTTTCCCGAGCTCTTCGCTCTGACATACCTGTATCGAAGAACGAAGTCATAGCTTTGCCATTCCGCTTAAATATCCAATTTGCTCGTCAGAAATTGAGGCGAAACGTTCCTTACTTGCGGCAGAGCTGGGGTAGAATTGATTTTATGGCGGTTGTTGCCTTCTGGGTAGTCTTTATACTGGCATTGGAGGGTGTAGAGAGGGGTACATATCATATCGGCATATTTCGGGCCCTCAGTGTGTTACGCATCGCACGCCTGCTAGCGATCACGTCTGGTACTACTGTAAGTTGAGCTGATTTTTCCTGGAATTTCGGCGACGCCTGACACATGCTTCGTAGACAATAATGCTCTCATTGAAGGTCGCTCGACCTTTGCTTGCAAGTGTAGCCTACTTCGTCGTGTTCGCTGTAGTTCTCTTCTCGTGGGTCGACATCTTCATGGTTTTGCATCTTGTGCTAATGTCACTTGCACACAGCATCATTGGCGTACAATCTTTTAAAGGTTCATTAAGGCGGAATTGCTATCTCTTACCGACCCTTGGCGAAGCACAGACGCAGCTATCGGCATTCTGTGGTGGCCACATAAATGTCACGACGCTGCAACCTTCTCCCTACATCCAACTCGATGGCTCCCCAGGAGGTAGTGTGAAGGGCTATATCTGTCCACTCGGTCAAATATGCCAGGTGGGTTGAGTGCTCTTTCGCATGCGCGTACACGTGAACGGCTTTTTTCGCGCAGGAAGGACAGGGTCCTTACAGTGGCGTTGAGAGTTTTGACACAGTCTGGCAATCTGCCCTTCAGGTTGTCATCGTTGCATCAGCCAACACGGTGAGTTCTACAGCATGTTGCTTTGACTTCTCCCTCATGGCGTGGCGTCTTCAGTGGTCGACAGTCATGTATCAAACCATGGGGGCAGAATACTTTGTTTCGTGCTTCTTCTTCATCGCTGGTATCCTCGTATTGAACCTCTGGCTCATTAATCTCTTTGTTGCGGTAATAACGAATACATTTTCCGCTATCAGGGCCGAAACCCAGAAGAGTGCATTCGGTGCAGCCCCGTAAGTGATACATCTTACCATTTCCACGTCGTGTTTTTCTTATACGTATCACTTTTCCACGTAGCCTAGGTTTCCTAGTCGAAGAACAAGACGAAGGCTGGCCAGTCGCTGGGCGTCACCCGGGCCAGAATACTCTGAAGTCATTTTATGCTTATACCCAGTGGGGTTGGATTTTCCTTGCCTTGGCTTCTCTTGTTGTCCTGGCGACTACCACGGCTAACATGAGCTCATTACACCAAGAAATAGTCTACAAGTCCGAATTGTTTCTCACTGTAGCTTTCGATACCGAGATCCTCATCCGGATCGCTGCGGAGTTACCTGCTTGGAGGGTATTCTTCAGACATGGAAACAATTGGATAGATTTGGTTCTCGCAATTGGATCAAGCATGATACAGATACCTGCTATACGGCGATCGGAGGTTTACCCTTGGTTGACAATTTTTCCGATCGCGAGGTTTTATCGTGTAATTTTGGAGTTCCCGCGCATGAAGCCGCTGTTAGTGAGTGCATATAACAGCTCTCGATTGTGCAGAGTCTTACCGCATGGTCATAGTTAATGGTTTTTGGGAACCTTTATGGTCTCGCCAACATGACGCTATTTCTCATGTTGGTCAACTTCCTTGCAGCTTTGGTGGCTATCCAACTTATCCAAGGGGACATGAGTGGGAACACGACGATGAACTTTGGCCAGCTGTGGAACTCGTTTCTTCGCTATGTATCAAGTATTTTCGTCGGAGAACTGGACGACTGTGCTGTATGATGCTGCTGCGGCCGAACTTCCCCTTGGACAGGCCATCATTGTAGCTACTTTCATTACGTGTTGGCTGTTATTTGCAAACTGTGAGGGTTTTCAATGCATGTAATTTTTATACTGACGGAGTTCATAGTCATTGTTCTGCAGATGTTCATCGCCGTAATTAACGAGAATTTCAGCGTCGCCGAGGAAGCCAAGAAGGAAAAACAAGCTTCCAATTACTGGGCGCGTCATCGACCACAACGGGAGGTTACGCATAGTCGATGGATACGCAGGTTGAACCCGTATCGGTGGTTCAAAGCGGATCCGGTAACCGTCAAAGTTGAAAACTTACCTTCGACCCTTGTCTTACCTATGCGAGAGAGCGTGGTGCAAGGTTATTCGCCACCTCGACAAGAACGAAAGGATTCGTTGGTGAGATCTTGGAGCAAAGTCGAGGTTACCATTGGGGATTCTGACCTTGGTATAATGTGAACAGATGCGGGTGATCTCCAAAAGGGCACGGCACGTCCCGTCCAAGTCGATTACGATGCTGCAAAGACTGTTTATGGGAAACACAAGAGCCAATGAGTTTCCACTCATTGAGTTGCGTCAACCGAAAACGAGATTGGCTGACAAAGATGCCACCGAAGATGATACTGAACAGTACCTGTATGATTCTATCCCTTCTTAACGTTTTATATTTCTCATCACCGCTGACTACTCTGTAGCGAAATATTAGCTGGAATGAACCAAGATGATCTTGCTGCCGCAGCCCTAGACGATGCAACACAAGAACGGCGAGCTCGTAAGGCGGACTTCATAAAAGACCATCCCACATATGACAGGACATTTTGGCTGTTCTCCCAACGGAATGGCCTTCGTCGACTGTGTC
This sequence comes from Pisolithus marmoratus, assembly GCA_024613145.1. Classification (NCBI taxonomy): domain Eukaryota; kingdom Fungi; phylum Basidiomycota; class Agaricomycetes; order Boletales; family Pisolithaceae; genus Pisolithus; species Pisolithus marmoratus. Next base: position 32,429 of record JANFAE010000639.1, on the reverse strand, counting down.
AAAAGCTTGTCAGACCAGCAGGTGGAGAGCGAATATTCGGCACCGCTCCCGATATGGTTGCCCATACGATCTTCCAACTTCTTGTCTTTCTGACTATTGTCGGCGGTATTATCACGGAGATTATTGCGCCACCGATCTACCGGCGAAATTATTACCTGCAGTATGGCCTAAGTCGAGCGCCCTGGTTCAACGTCGCGGAGGCCGCATTTGGGTTTGCCCTTTTTCTGGAATTCCTGATCAAGGTTGTTGCAGATGGCATGTTTTTCACGCCAAATGCTTATGCCCTGAGCATGTGGAACGTCATTGACTTTGTCATCCTGGCGGGCATCCTTGCCAACATCGGGTTAACTTGGTGGTTTATCGGAATTTCCAACCGATTCGTGCATGCTTTGAAGGCGCTACGTGCTCTCCGGTTGATTACTCTGATCGACCAGATGCGCAACACTTTCGAGGATCTGATCATCTCTGGGGTGGTCCGCATTCTGGACGCTGCTCTCCTTGCCATCCTTTATCTCATCCCTTTTAGCGTGTGGGGTACCAATATCTTTGCGGGATTAATGAACGAGTGTAACGACACGAGCGTGCAGGGGATCGGCGATTGTACGGGTGAATACGTGAATACCATCTACGGTAGCTCTTACGGGTTTCTCGTTCCCCGTGCTTGGAACAACCCATCACCATCTACTACATTCTCGTTCGACAACTTTCGGTCCTCCATGCTCATTCTCTTCGAGATTGTTTCACTCGAGGGTTGGATTGACGTCATGTCGGTTGCCATGAGTATTACCGGAGCAGGCCAACAGCCGCAGACGAACGCTTCGGAAGTATATGCGTTATTCTTTGTCATCTACAACCTGCTGGGAGGCGTTGTTATACTGACCCTCTTCGTTAGGTGAGTACTCCCACTCCATGCAAGTGATATTTTGTTGACCTGATGCACTGCAGTATCATTATTGGCAACTTCTCATCCAAAACGGGTTCGGCGTTCCTCACCCGACCGCAGCGAGAATGGATCGATCTGGAGAAGTTGATTAAGCGCCAGAAACCCTCAAAGAGGCCTCACACTCGTCCGACTTCGTTCCTCCGAGCTTGGTGTTATGACAGGGCTGTTCGCAAACATGGCTGGTGGTCAAGAACGATGACATTGTTGTTTGTCATGCAAATCATGGCCCTTATGTGAGTTTTTGTGTTAACACGATGTGACGGTAGCAGGATTGAACATGCCCAGGACGGAGAGTTTTGGATCACAGGTTGCAACGGAAGATTTCCGCCGTTAGTACCTTTGATACGTCTTTCACGTTGACATGGCTGACTATTTCCAGAGGACTTCTCCTTATTCGTGACTTCGATATACATGCTCGACATCATTGTCAGGTTCTACGGTCTCGGATGGGAATCCTTCCGAAATAATGGGTGGAACATTTTTGATGTGATAGTAGCCTCCGGCAGCTTCACTGCCACCATAATCGTCCAATTTGGTTCGACTAACTCCACAATCCAGCAACTTCAGAAACTGTTCCTTGTTTGTATTGCCTTCAAGCTTGTACAACGTGTGAACTCACTGAATCAACTGTTCAAGACGGCAAGGCACGTGATATTCCCTTGACAACCCGTCCCGATGTTCACCCTCCTCCAAGGGCCAGTTTACCTGTCATTCTGAATCTTCTTGGATTATGGCTTGTTGTATTCCTTTTCTTCGCCATAATGTACATGGAAGTGTTCGGCATGGCGAAGTGGTTTTCCGGAGAATCAAGCACTCAGAATTACCAGTCAATGGGTTCTGCCCTGCTCATGCTGGCTTTTATGAGCACTGGGTTTGTGTCTCGGCTACTCTTGTACTGAGTACCTCTGACAATAGGTTGTTAGTGAGGGTTGGAATCAATACATGCACGACTAGTACGAACCTACCCTACTCTCCTTCGAGTGTGCTAACGATGACGCGTAGTGCTACGGTGTATCCACGGTGCACGTATGCTACCGGCAATATCGCTGAGACGGATTGCGGAAGTACCGCATGGGCATTTTCGCTCTTCATCGCGTGGAACCTCCTGAGCATGGTATGAACTATCATTCATTTGCCACTTATTTTGCTAACATAGTATAGTACATTATTTTGAACATGTTTACTGGTGTAGTTGTTGAAAACTTCTCTTACGTCTTTCAGTCCACGGGCGGGGCGAAATCTATAACTCGCAGGGAGATGCGGTCATTCAAGAAAGTGTGGGCTGAGTTCTCCAATGCCAAAACTGGTCAACTCGAGCGGCAAAATATCGGACCATTCTTAGCAGTACGCCATGCTTTCCGCCACATAATTCCCATGCCTTAACTGTGTCTTTGCAGAGACTTGAAGGTGTTTTTGAAACTCGTATTTACCCTCGGGAACAATCGGTGGACGCCATCCTGGCTGGTTGTCGAGACAAATCGAAGAGGTCAACCAAGACCGGAGGAGTCAATCTCAAGAAGTTTAATAACATCCTGAATAAAATCGATTATAGCAACATCAGAAAACGGAGGAACACTTACAGCCGTCTCTACCACGAAGCCCACATAATGTCTCTCCACAGCGGTGGTTTATCTTTCACGAACATGTTATTACTCCTTGCACACCATAAACTTATCGATGATCGTGAAGCGCTAGTGTAAGTCTTGTTTTCGCAGAACAATAGAAAACACTGACGGTGGCGTAGACTGCGGGATCTTGTGGTGCGGCAGGAGACGATCAAACTTGTTACGGATCTTGTCAATCTAGACAAAGTGCGCTCGCTGCTCAGGATGATCTCGCAACGTCGTAAACATCTCCTGGAGAGAGAAATGGTCATGAATCGAGGTTAGAATTCTTCTATTTCGTGTAGTTTTCTAGATGCTAACGATAAGAGTAGACATACCCGCTATCTTTGTCAACTCTTCCCCCGCCACTCCTCCACCTATAATTTCTAGGGATATCACCTCGCCCCGGAGTGATCACGAAACTGGGCAGTCGGATTATGAATCTAGCAGCCCAACACTGTCGCCTCGTATACTCGTTTCTCCGTCAGACCTGATCGCCGATCGTCCCTTCAGAAGCAGCCTTCAACGCGCACGGAGAGTGAGCGACGTCAGCATGTTGTCTGCTGATATGAGTCAGAGTTACTGGTTTGTACTTGTTACTCTCACACTCTGTTAGCTTGACATGACTGGCCTTATAGGAGAGAACGTTCCCGTTCCCCCGAACCTGAAGATGAAGGTGATATGATCTCATCTATGCAGCAATCAATATGGGGTGGTGAGTATCAACCTACGAGAAACCCATAAAAGTACTAAGGGTCGATCTTATCACAATAGAAATGATGTTACAAGCAGCTCGCGAAGAGGGCGATGCCTAGATCAAATGTTCCTGCTAGATCACATCTATCGCTCATGGACCATGCACGGACAGGCATAGAATAGCACTTGTACTGACACCACATGTACATTGTATGGTATTGGAGATAGAACATGCACGGCAGTACAGACTATTACCTAGCGGATACGACAGCATGGTGAATCATGACTGACCATGCAACCGTTTCGGTCGCCAGGCCTTAGTAGCTGGTTCAAAGCCATCTTCATCCTTGGATCCAGGTAACGGTACACTGTTGCTTGCTGGTGATGCTACAGGTCTCGAAGAAGCGAGAGTCGCTTTCTCCATCTCTCGCTGCCGCCAACCGCCAGAGGCACCACCCACATCTCCCGCTCTGAACTTGGGGGCCGTAGTAGACGCCGGACTGGAAGCAGGTGCAGGGGTTTCTGATCGCTCTGGTCGCTGACCGCTGAACATTCCAGGTCTGTATTTCTGAGGAGTTGCTGCAGCTGCACCACCCGGGGCTGGACTCTCTGCACGTGGAGGAGTGACACGGGATGGCATAGTAGAAGGGTTTGGTGATGCAGCTGAGCGCCTCCATGGGTTTGCAGGAGCTGGGGGTTGCTGCTTGTCGGCCATACGACGCTGGGCTCTGCGTTCTTCTGCTTCTTGCTCACGTTGGGCTTTCCTTTTGGCTTCCTCTGCCGCAGCTTGGCGCTCAAGCTCGCGTTCCCTACGAGCGGCAGCCTGCTTCTCCTCTTCTTCACGCTTCTTGGCTGCCTCTGCCTCTTCCTTTGCCCGCTAGTTCTGTGCATAGATGAGACTGGGATGTAAAAAGGGAGACACTATGCATACCGGCCTCTTCCCGCTGGCGCTCTTCTTCTGCAGCCCTCGCCGCTGCCTCTGCCTCCTCCCTAGCACGTCTCTCCGCCTCTTTCTCGGCGATAAGAGCATTGATTCTCTTCTCCTTCTCTTCCTGAATTTTCTGTTGAGCTACCGCCAACTTCTTTTGGTGCTGCTCTTGGCGCGCGGCCATGATCGTAGACTTGTACGAATTGCAATCAGACAGCATCCGCGATAGGCGCTTTTTGGTTGCTAGAGCTTCTTTGTGGGCTGCCAAGCTGTTCTCAATACGCGCCTTCTGGAGTACTTGGAAGGTGGCCAAGTCCACGGCCTGTTGCTCGGCATAGTCTTGTGCAAGAAGTGGTCTCTCTTCCTTCCGGTAAGCACGCTCGATGTGATCAACACGCTTTGCAACGACACGTAGACGCTCGCTCATGTCCCGTTTCTCCTTTTCTATTTGCTCGACCTGCAGGCGCATGAGCCGGTCTTTGCTGAGATCTTCCATGTCCTTCAGACGACACGTTCAGCTTAAATGAGAATAGACAATATTTTAAATCATCACTCACGTCAACGGACACCTTCAGCCCACTGCGCTTGATCAAGTCCTGCGCCAGTTTCTTCGCCTCCTCCGTCCGAATTGTTTCTATCTCTTTCCGTGCCCGTTCGAGCTCCCTCTTCCGCGCCGTCTTCCTTCTCTTTCCGGTCATCCATCTCTTTCTTAACGCGTGTCATTTCGGCACGTCTGCTGGCCTCTTCTTTCTCCTTGCGTACAGACAACTCGGATAATAACTCGCGTCGACGCGCTACAATCGCCCTACGCAACGCCAGCGCATGGCGCTCTGCATTTGCAGCGGCAACTAGCTCCCCAAACTTAGCGTTCTGTACAGCTATAATATCTGTCTCTGGAGGTGAATCGATCACCCGTAACGCATCGTGGAGTGCATAAGCGACGGTGCTGAGGCGCGTACGCACCACATCGCCGGACGAAGGCTGAACTGCCGCTTCTTGCGCAGACGTCGGTACCGGAGAAGAGTCATCCACGTGTGTAAATGCCTCGTCGACAAAGGTAATGGTCTCGCTTGCGTGGTCCACACGTATACGGAGCTCTCCCCGGCGTGCACAGCCCATGAGGTACGCTTCGATTTGTTCTGCGCCGAAGCCGTCCAAAGGTTTGACAAGGTCGATGAGAGCTGTGAGTTTGAGGGTGGAGTAAATTTGTGATAGTTGCGCGAGGAGTCGTGAAAGAAGTGCGCGCGTAAGAAGAGGACGGTAGCCAGCATATGGAGTATCACTAGCACAAAGGGTGGCGAGCATTGGTGCAGTAGAAGCGCACAACGTGAGCGGATCGAAGGAAACTTCAAGGAGATTGTATAGAGCTTTAATAGGTTCCGGGGATAATCGCAAGACGTCGCGAGAAAGCTAGTGGTGGTTGAGCATCAGGGATTGTACGAGGTTGAGAGAGAACGTACAGCGTCTTTAAGTAGACCAGCACGAGTTGGTGCCTTTGTAAGGCCAAGAAGAGCAGCAAGTCTTGTGGTCTTGCCCTTTCCCTCCTCGTCAGACTGTTGGCCGACGGGTACCGCCAGGGCACTAACAAGTACCTGACCCGCCAAACGACTCATCTCTTCATTTGACTTACCGCCTATGCTTGTGACGATCGCATAGTACCTCCCCCAAGCAGCTGCATGGTAGAGTGAATTACCGCTCATAAGGAATATCTTTGTAAGGTGCTGGTAGTAATTAGCCATCATGGCCGGGCGAGGGGGTTTTTTGGCCATCGTGAGAAGGTTATGTATGTCTTCGACGGAACGGAATGCTTCTTGCCATAGTTCGAGCTCCACTGAGGTGTTGAGCTGAGCGAACCGTGTATCCAGGTGATGTTGTAATATTTCGGGGTCGGATAAGTTGATCGCATGGGTTTGATGTGCGTATTTTGCTACGTTGGCAAGATGAAGTCGCAAGGTCTCACATAACCTGCGGAACTCGACCTTTCGTTGATACTTCAAGCAGAAACGGAAAGCCTGTTGAGCGACTTGCTGTAACAACAAATACCATACAATGCGTTAGTATTTAGCAGATTTAGGTGGAACGAACAGACCTGGTATATAGCCTCCAGCCGCGCGTTGTTCTTGAGGGTTTCCAGTGAGGTGCGATAACTCTCCCATAAGAATTTGAGCCAGGGGGTAACAAGTGCCCTATCCGTCCGGTCCTTGCTCTGGTCTCCGCTCACTGCTCCCAGCAGAATACTCTCTGGTGTTTCGCTTGCCTCGAGATCATCGACATCTACGGCGACGGCTTTATCGGCCTTTTCCTGTGCTTCTTGGACTTTAGCATCGGCAAGTTGCAAGAACTTCTGAATGACGATCTCGATTGATCCTACGTTCGAGTTTTGTGCTATATTCTTGTATTGCATGAGTCCTTCCTTTGCTGTACGGCCCTTGCGCAGGTCGACACAGAGCTCGACAAAACGCAGTAGGATTGGTTCGAGGACAGCTAAAGGGGCTGAGCGAAACTTCTTGGAACTAAACATTTCCGTCAGAGACTGGAGCGCGGCATGGGCCTGTCCCACTGATACTAGGCCTTCTGCCTGCTTCAGTGCAGCCTCTGGTTTCGTGAACGGGGCCATACTGGGGAAGAACCGTAGGCGACAAATGGTGGTGATGAGACGAATTCAGCTTACATTTTCTATGATTTAAAGGCGGGAACAGAGGCTTCCCGATTTTTTTTTCTGCAATGTCGATGTAGCCTGGACTTGGGCGACGTCGTTGTTGTTGAGGCAGTGGGTTCCGACGAAAAAAGAAAGTTCAGGCTGGGCAGATGTGCGAAAAAATTTCCTAAATTGATTGAACAGCACTCCTGACATTTCACGACGGAAGACCGAGTATCCAGAGCGCTAGTCAGTACAAATCTGATTGATTGAAGGGAGTCCACAAAGAACGGTGGTGTGAAATACTACAGCAATGCAACACTTCTCGGCAGAGATGCCAGCCTACATACACCTACACCAGTAGTATAAACTATCACGAATAGTCTCCGGAACGGTTCTTTCGAAGACCGCCAGACCAAACATGTTGGACGTTATTGTTGTTCAAGCTGATAGGAGTGTGTCTAATCGTCCGCGGAGTAACCAGCACTCCGGTGAAACATGCAATACGAAAGAAGCAGTCATGCTTGTTCCGAGGAAGCCACCCTCCCAAGTCGCACCCACAACCCACCCTAATGTCACATCAGCATCATCGTTACTTCCACGGGTGTAGATTGAAACTGCCCTGTCCCAAAGATAAAAACTTACCTTGACGAATAATGTCATCGCTGCCTCCGGCCGGATCCTTTCAATAGCCATTCGCCCGCGCCCAGCTTTCCAATCCGCTGGGGGAAGTGACGAGAGCGGTTGGGCATCAGGTGCTAGTGTGAATGTACAAAAACGCTGCATGAGCCGGACGAGGAAATAGGAGGCTTCATTGTACGCGTAGTTTTGGCCGATGCACTGTAGTCGCCCAGCCCGTCAGTCGAACATATGGTCAAACCCAGGTACATGCGACAGTACGCAAGTTGGCCGTGCGAATCAGTCAGATATTACACGATACCCCGTGACGATACATGAGTTGATTTCATCACGACAGTGGTGTGCCGCGTGATCAAAATCCATCATATCGGTATCAAGGAGTGTTCAATTGGGAAGTGGGCGCGATTCCACACATATCGGGGGTAAATAGAGTGAAGCATGGAGGGAGTTTCAATCAGCAATCTATCTCATCACGGAACCAGTTGTGAATAGAAAAAATGGAAAAGCTAGATCCATGGAATTATGGCATTCCATACATGAAAATGCACCATAAACGCCATGGCTAACCATTGCGCCACTACTGAAGAAAGCCTTCAGATAGAAGTAGGGGAAGTACTCACAATTCGGGGTCCTGCACTGAAGGGTGTAAACATAGTTGGATTGGACGTATACATCGACAGTCTCTTCGGATCAATCCACCGGTCCGGGTCAAACTCGTCTGCGTCTGGGCCCCAGAGTGCTCTGTTTCGCTGTACTAACAGCGTTGAATAGAAGAAAGTCGTGCTCTTGGGCATGTACAAAGGTCTCTGGGAATCGACAGTGAACGTCGGATCTGGTGGGGGGAGCGTGCACGAAACAGGCCGACTCTGCCGTTGGTTGAGCGGGACGGGAGGGAAAAGGCGCAACGTCTCGTCAATAACAGCTTTCACTGCACGTGGAAAGGTGAGCTAGGTAGAGGCGCACAGCGCTTGTTCATGTGGTGCTTACTGTATTTCATTTTCCTAATATTTTCGTAAGTCGGGGGTTGATCACCGCAAACGTGTGCAACCTCTTGCCGAAGCTTCTTGGCCACATCCGGGTGAAGGGCGAGGAAATAAGTCACATACGTCAATAGACATGCTGTCTGAGCTTGCGAGTCAACCTCCCAGAACAATCGCATGGCAGAATGACGTACGGTATCTCTCGCTGCAAGCAATATGTTAAGAAGTTGGTCCCGAATTGTCCCAACATCTGCGCGCGATATTAATTTAGGCTATAGGTTGTAGCGAGAAAACAGCCAACCTTCTGTACTGTCAGCGAGATGCTGTAAGAACGTCTTTTCTTCAACATTTCTTTCGACGCCTGCACATTTTGCAGCTGCCTTGTCCTCCAGCGTCTGCTTCACGAGCGGATCAATCCAGTGCCTAACAGTGTCGACATATGGTATTGTCTTGTCGTCAAATAATTCGAACAAAGGCCAGATGAGACCCGTTCGAGCACGGAGAGTGTTGATCCGCTGCAGCGTCTCGAAGGCTCTGGCAAACGTCCCCCATGCATCATCCGTCACGGATCCACGCTCAAATGGCAAGGAAGAGGAAGGACGAGGAAGACAACCTGAAAGTGTGTCGAGATTTTGTCCAAAGAGGAGCTCTGAAGCAGCATCAATAGTAAAACGGGCGTAGAGATCCTGAACGTCTATAGGTTCGTTGAAGGTAGCTTTTTCGGAGAGTATTGTCAATGTACGAGTCGTGTGCCGTTCAAATAGTTCGAAGTCGGACACGCGGTCGCGGGCGAAGAATGGGCGGGCAAGGGTTCGATGCTAGGTTTCAACTTAGGTTAGACCGCGATAAAGGGTTGACGAGGCGCCTGGCCTACCCCTTTCCAGACCTGCACACACGGGCACGTGAGATATATAGGTATGGAAAATAATAGAACCTTTCCCTACCTCGTCGTCACGATTGAAAATGCCATCTCCAAGGAAGGTTTCACTGGAAAAACATGAAGAGATTTACACAAATGATGGTCACGTATAAACCTACAGACGCTCCTTCTGGGCCGTTCCTCTCCAAAAGTGATTGAACCCAGTTGCAAGGACGTACTTGCAATGTTGCTGGTCCATTGAGATGATCTGATGACCCCATGAGCATCCATGACGACCTATGTTTCGTAAGAGGAATACCAAAGTGCACTTACGTTATCCATCCAGAGGAAGCGCGTGTTTAGAGTGGTGCATTGATACTCCTCAAAGAGCTCTAGATATGCCTGATAAATATAGCCGTCTGACAAGCCCTTCCGCAGCTTGAGCATGACATCTATGTTCCCGGGCCACCTTCCAACGACCCTAGGGATGAGTCTGGCTCCTAGTTGCTTGGCCTCCCTCTGCTGGACCATGTCCGTATACTGTACCCTAGCAATGGCTGCCAAGACGATGGACGAGACGTATAGTAGCGGTGACCACCAACCGAAGTGAACGTGTGCAACATGTGCGACGACGGAGAGTGCGAGGGGGGGTGCAATGAGGAGACGGAAGATGTCTTTTGCCATTCTCAAACGAAAGTTGGCGTTCTTCTCGTAGGCCATGACAGTAGGGTGTGATTTGGAGCACTGACGAACTTTCCTGGCCTGCTAGGGATCATTGCATTGGGTTGGGGGTGCGTATATATACCCGGTCAGTATGATGTATCTATTGCACGCGCCCTCAGAGATTATTTAATTATCGGAAACAGAAAGTAGCGTACGTACATTCGGAGCGGGAGAATGTTGACACATTGCAAATCACCGCGTAGTAGGGTGAAATTTTTTATTTAAATAATTATTTGTTCCAGGATGCCGTGCACCGCCGTTGCCAGTCCTATCAACGCCGGAGGTTTGGAGTCTCGTGCGCACCTGGCATTGGCTAGACGGCACCCAATTGCAACATCTGATTTCGTTCTATCGGGTCGTCTCCGGGGAAGTAGTACCCGTATCGCTCTCCCATCGATTCAAGCTTTCGCTCGTGCATCCAACTAAGGAGATCTTGCCTCGTGCCGACGTTTACTACCTCCGTCTTCCAGAAACATTTCTATCATCAGTCGCGTGCAATCATCCCCCCGCCATATCGGGCACACTCTTCCTAATAATAATGTTTTATCTCTCCACGTTCTTCCCATCAAGCTTAAACCTCGCAATTCGATCTATATACTTTCCTAGCAGTGGAGAGATAAGATATCATACATCAGTCACCTTAATTTTGGATTCTATCAAGTCATCTCAGTCGTGGTAGTACTCCACGCGCCCATGGGGACTGGGCACAAGGGCATGTCCCCGCCACCTAACACGTTGGATGAAGGAACATTGTAAGGATATGGGTGTCTCATAACGGGCAAATCAGAAACTCGCCGTAGAAGCATGGTGGGCAAATAGTTCTAGCTGTCTCATGAGCGTTCGTGATTTCGAAAACAGCCTAGGCTGCAGCTGGGGTCTGGGCCGGATAAACGCAGTGATGAAAGCTGCTTCACGTGACTCCCACTAGTGCTACATGGTGTCCCACGGCGGTCGTAGGCCCGTACTACTTCCAGGTGAGAAAACTTGATCGGAGGTAAGTAATGCCCGCTTTCCGGTGGGCGACACCGCATGTGATTTTTGGGAGCACAACGGAGCAAAGAGTGGCCCGTTATGTTGATCAGGAGCCCTGTACAAAGATCTGCCTAATATGTCAGCTCCTCCAGACCAACCTGGCTTGAATTCATGATACAAGCCTTCTTCGCGCAGCTCCGCAGCCGGATGAACTCCCGATCCTTGGATTTGATTTTTTTTGATCTATGTATCAGCATGCTAAGCCAAGCCTACTAGCACATCATTTTTTGTACCTGAGCTACTTGGTTTCCATATACGTAACGAAGCGTCATACGTTTGTAACTTGTTGTTGGCTGACAAGTGGAACATCGACCAGCACTCGCCGACTTTACATTCATGTCAAAGGAGACCGACAGGTGGATACCGTTGGAGAGCAATCCGGAGGTTGGTAGCGGTTCCAATCGATTGTCCGATACAGCTGCCTAAACCCACCCCTCACATTCTCGTCTTTGATCGTCCCAGGTTTTTTGCGACGTAAGCAGATCATCCTGAAGGTTAATTGATAATCGTTTTAATGGAATTGGGTCGGACACGTATCGGTCTGTTCTTTTGTATCATCGCCGTGATTGGTGCTTTTTATCGCCGTGCTCTGTGTGAATCGGAACTTGGTAGTGGGCGTACGCGGCCGGGCTCAACAAGTCTCAGGCACACTTTGAGGATGTCTATGGCCTTGACGATGAGGTGAGTAAAAGATCTATGCACCATCCGAGCCAGACTCTGGGTCGTATGTCCCCTGATTCCCTGGAAGCTATCGAGATCAAGCTTGGGAACGGGTGTAAGGAGCACCAGCAGGCCATTCCAAACATTGATCATACTTGTACTGATTCATCCAACTTACGAGTCACTGACTACCTACCTTGTGCACCGCAACGATTACCCCTTTGTCATGCGACTGCCTCCGTCAAACTCGAATACCAAACTCTGAACATCGGATGTGGAATAGCTCCTCGCGATGGTCACTCCTGGCGCGAAGGCCGTTTTCCTCTGTTTCCCTTGTACGGAAACCATCGACAACAAGGCTAAGGAGGAGGATGCCATGATTAGGGAAACCGGTCAGCAGCCAGTCGATCCAACCGTGTTGTGGATGAAGCAGACGGTATGTCTATTTCCTCAGACCTCATTCGAGGCGTGCCTCTGTGTTAGTAACTGCTGTCCATTCGTTGCGAGCACGGCGGCGGCAGGCTTGTTTGCGAGGGTTGCTCAGTGTTGCTGACTCGTGCACCATTTTGACGGAACGGGAAATCAGATACCGAATGCATGCGGAACCATGGCATTGATTCATGCTCTTTCCAACGTCCGTGTTATTCTCTTCATCGTGCAATGTCGAAGCTGCTCCTTACACTCCCCTCGGTCGCTTAGTCAGATGTGACCTTTATCCCTGAGTCGCCCCTTGCGAAGTTCATAGATGAATGTAAAGGTACGGCCTGCCTTACTGCCCACTTGGACATATTTGCTGCTTCGAGCTCTTGAGTTCGTCCCTTACAATTTCCCGCGTGCCTGGTATATTCCTGGCCAAGTGGACATGTGCCCCCTATGCCCGACCGATTTCAAGCACCTTATCCCCTACTGATGCACACCTGCATGATGATCCTGATTGTGACTCTATCTTTGCAGGTAAAACCCCCCTGGAGCGTTCTGCCCTCCTCGCCACGACGCAACTTTTTGCGTCAATTCACTCATCCGCAGCGACGACGGGACAAACTGACGTGTCTAAGGCCAATATGGAGACGAACTTGCACTTTACCGCGTTTGTGCGTGCCCCAGCCGCAAGTGCGCGTGCACAAGAGCACCAGGGGGAAAGCGACGGTGAGCGCGTAGTTGAGCCAGGGGAAACAGCGGAGGACGTGGAATGGAGGCTTATAGAGTTGGATGGAAGAAGGGAGGGTCCAATCGATAGGGGGAAGTGTAATGACTTGCTGAAGGTTGGTTTGTCAATTTCCCTTTTTGGACGCTTCCGTCTTAGATGCATGCCAGGATGCCGCGGAATATGTGAGGAGGTTTTATGTCCAGCACACTAACAGTGTGCAACTCAATATGATGGCGCTGTGCCCGGGCCCTGATTAGGCCTAGCCTTTATAATGGCCGTCTTAGACAAGGGTTACCCGCGCCAAAACAATAATACGCCAAGGGTTGTACGATACACGTATACAATATTGGTACACAACATGGAATCGATTAAAATGTTCAAAAGTATCCACGATTTTACTTGTACTCGCGCCGTCAGAGAAACAATAGACTAATGCTGGAGACGATGCACCTCTGGAGACCCAACTTCTTCAACTAACACGGTCTCCGACATTGCTGTAGGCAACTCCTGTTGCAATTTTGCGATGAACCGTGATACGTTAAACGAATTACTGAAATCGGTGATGTCATATCCGTTGCCTATCTCAGCTATCTGTGTCGCTGCTGCTGCGATCTAGTGGATTTGGTTGGGTTACGAAGCAAATGAACGAAGTCAGAAAGAGGTATTCTTGTCTTTAGAGGCTAAAAACAGAGCGAAGGGAGTAGTGGGGATGTGGAGATGACGCACATGAAACGTTTGATTGTAAGGAAACTTATTCTTTTTGGCATGTAGTTTGTCCCCTCGCAGTATTTCCATGATGAGGAAGGGTTCCGCCGTAAGCGGGCGTGCTAAACCGATGACTGGGGGAGGTAAAGCTTGCCCATTAATACATCTACGCTCTCAATGACAGACGCAAAGCATCGCACGTACCATCTGTAGAGTTACGTCGGACTGCATCTACCATGGCAGAAGCACTGCGGAACCCCCCAGTCACGCAGATCTTAGTCCAGGAGAGGTGTGGCCGCAGGCGGTCTGCAAAGTCAATGAAATAGGCCTCTCGCGAGGGGCTCTGCAGCGGAGAGTATGACATAGAAAAACGGATCGCACCCGACGCGTCAGAAGAAAAGAAAAATCTACACAAGTAACAAGACGGGACCAACGTTATCAGGTTTTCCAACGAGTTGTAGTTCATACGTCCCCCCGCTAACCTCCACGAGATCAACCCCTGCATATTCAAGCATATTTGCCAACATAATGGCCTCCTCCTCGGAAACGCCATCGTTGGGATGCAAAAAGTCCCCACAATTGAGCTTGACCGAAATCATAAATGACGAATCATTAACGGTGCGCTTGATCTCAGCGATCGTGTCCAGCAGGAGGCGGGCACGGTTTAGTAAGGAACCGCCATAGTCATCTGTGCGAATATTAGTCCGGGGGGAAAGGAACTGGTGGAGAAGGTAACCGTGCGCAGCGTGAAGCTGCGTGATAGCCATCAGGTTAAAACTCAGAACGTCATCGAAACGACTGTTCACCTGCACACCGTCAAATCCTGCTTTGTATAGGACCAATGCACCATACGCAAAACGTTGCACGATATCCCCAATTCCTTCTCTCGTCAGTGGTATTGGCCGAGCAAACAATACGCCAGCTACTGATGGATGTTCAATATCCGAGGAAGACTCAGGAGAGGATTGGATTGTGATGGGGACCTGGCGACCGGGGTGGCTTAGCTGTCCGAGGACGAGACTTCCGCGCGCCTTAGCTGCACGAGCGAGTTCGCGATAGTCGTCGAGATAATCAGAGGGGAGTTCTCTGTCAATGATCAGATTCCCTGTCAAAAATTGAGATACGTATGGGCGATCTTCAAAGAATATACAGATGCATAGAGAATCTATGTTACCTGTAGCCTCTAGATGATCTTTCTTTATCTGAACATTGCCAGTGATGATGATACCTGTACGATATCCCATGTCAACGTTCTCCTCCGATACTGCGTAAACCATATACCCGAGAGAAATGCCGCACCTATTCCACCCATTCCCCAAGTCTCGTAGAGCCTGATGAGTTCCTCTGTAGGTTGACCACGTTTCCTTGGGTCGTGGGTCGAAAAGGTGGCCAGGCGTTCGGACATGGCACTTTTCATGACCCTATTTTTTGCTGTCTTTTGGCTAAACGGAAACGTCACGGGCTGGCCGAGAACTGCAGTGTCCGTTGTGTTTTCACTCGACATTCCAACTAAGCCCGTGGAATGAGCAAGAAAAAGGTGGCTGGGGACAGTTTGAATGAATTGATCTTGGAGATTATACTGCTCTTGGTGGGCCTGGTAAGCCGGGGTTCTCTGGTAGTGAGCGTGTGACCATGGGTGGTGCGTCGTATCTTCATAATGTCCTTCTGCGAGGAAAGCCTCTCGGAACCCATGAAAGGATGTTGGTAATTGACTCATTTAGGGAAAGGACCCGGAAATGACTGAGCCAACAAAACGCTAAGCAACACGATGAGGGGTCATGTTAGGCTGCAAATAACGGACTAGCCAAACGGATTTACACTCAACGTAGGAGGAAGCCGTGACTGTGCTTGCTTGGTAGATCTTAGCGCAGATGCAAACGAAACGCCGTATTTGGCCCGTTAGGTGGCAGCTTAATGTCAGGATTCGAACCACCCACTTTCGCAAATTCGGCCAGTCAATAGATAAGACCAAGGGAAAACTGCCGTGAGGTTGTTTCAGTGGCCACGCCGAAACGACTGGCTGGCCTACCTTTCCATGCAACCAACAGCCTGCTAAAGTGAGCTACCACTGCACACTGGGTAACCGCGGCAACCTGTCATCCAAGAAGTGCGAAAGTCGGGACAAATCGGTGGTGAGGAGATTACGCAGTCTATGCAGTTGGAGCACCGGACGATAACATGGACCGACCGTATCCGTAATAAGGGCAGTATGTAAATGCCAACTCAAGGAATAGCTCAGTCACGCGACAACACGCAGCAATGGACTTCAACACGCTCCGACAGCACTATCGTGTTCTATCGTTCCTACAATAGAACGGCTCGTCGTCTTGAAGGGGGAGAAGAGCAGATATGGGGAGATGAGATGATGGCTGGGCCCTGAGCCTGAGCGGTTGGCCAGCTTTAGAAAGTGAGTCGGAGGACAAATGTCTCCGACTCTCAGGGGCCGATGCAGGGTCACCTAAGGCCACTGAGAAGGAATGCACCACATCCATATTACATACGTACAACTTACATAGTCAGATTTGAGACGTCGATTGTTTTCTGTCGTGTCAACCGTCTCGATTCTCGGGTCAGTGCAGGACAAAGTAACTATGATTTCGCTTGTCCGTCAATTTTCAGTCCGACTTGAATACAAAACTTCCGGATTCGGGAACTCCAAGGGTTCAGGCCGCTCGGCTAGTGGTGCTACTAACATGTTGGCAGAGTCAGTATTGAGGTAAATTTGGTATTCACCCCAGTACGATGGCCCGCCCGTTGCTAAAATGCAGCACCTACGTTTGAACGATGTGGGTAGTATACGGTGTCGTGAAGTATGTGGAACCCACGGGATGGTGTGAGTCGGTCTAGCTAAAGTCTCGACTCGCTCAGTACTTTTGTACTCATGACGTATTTAGAGGGCGTGTAGTGTGCGGCTGCGGCGAAGCCTGCGCTCACCAAGGGAGACTGTGAAGCTAGGAGAAGCTCACTCGTCTGGCTTCAGTTGATGTCCGCGATCCCCAAACCTGGACTCTCGGGACAATGACGAACAACATTGGTTGCGATGTCTGCGACGCTTTACCCTACTAGTATGTGCCTTTGCTTTCCGTTCCGAGTCGCTCGATCAACAATTTACATAACTTGTTCCCCACTGGGCCTGCTAGTGTTATGCCTTCTCAAGTCTTACAAACTGGCAGCTCAGAGCGTTACAGCTGGTGCTGTTGAGTTTCCCAACGTTGGTAAAGGCCGCTCAGTCTTCTAAACTTGCTCAAGCATTCCAAAGTAAGCCATTTATGCATAAACAGGATTTCTAGAGTGGTAGTGCCATTCTGTTTAATAGGAGATCTTTCCATGTCTCCCGTACTCTAGGCAAACGACTTGAAGGTGCCTCAAACTGTGCGCTTGAGGGTGGGATCAACATCATCGGCTGACCATGACCGTTGCACTTTATTCGATCGTCGACGATATCATCATGAGGGCAGTTCAAGGCAACTACAGAAGCAAAGGGATGCATTACTCCGTAACACGATCAAAGTTTCCTCCTAGCTCTTGTTATGTGATTATTATTTTTACAGGATTTCAGTGGGCCGATCCAACACGACCACTACCACAGAGAGGGGACCTCTTGGTCACGCCACGGGGGAGATATTCCGGACAATCTACAACCTTCCGGCATTGCCATCCTTACCATACTTTCCTTTCGCAGTAAATGTCACTGGGATCCGAGGTAGGCGCTCCATTCACTCACGACTACGATGGGCGCGTGCCCCAGCAGCGTGAAATTCCAGCACTTGACAGGTTCTAATGCACTGGAATCACGATACTTGTCCGATTCCACTGACTCTCGTGTTCCAAGGTACGTATTGATCATCACCTGGACATGTTATCTACTAATCTTTGGGTGGCCTACCGAGTCGCATAATGGACTTGAAGCTTGAAGAACGAGAAGCAGATAGGAAGACCGAAGAATCGAAGCTTGAAATTTGAAAACAATTCACCGTTCTTGTACCACGTGCCACGAACCTGACCAGTATCGGCTGTTCACTTGTGGCAACCCTTCTTGCATTGGACCACGGCCCCTCGGCTGGATAGTACCGATATCTTCCTGGTGTTTGCATTGAACTAATCCTATTCTTAGGCTTGGACACTTCTAATGAAATCGCACATGCATGCAGACGCTTCCTGTCCGACTGCAGATTACCTCTGTTCTTCACGCTCGTGTCTATGCGCAGCCCCCAAGGACCTTGAAGCGGTCCGTACATCAAGTGATTACATTCCAAATTCTGTCAGGCGCCTACTTTATGCCAGGTTATTGTACCAGCTCTTGGAATCGCGAGGCACAGAAAAGGCATACGCTACTTACACGCCTTTCGCATGAAAGTTTCATTCAGTCTGTTGTATTGTAATGCCACTGGGAGTCTCGTACGGCACCTATGTGGTCATACTTAGCACAGACCCGACTTGGTATCAGACCTCAATCGTAATACGGTAGTTCAACACAAATGACCCACCTCGAATTGGGTTTGAGTTGCCTATAGCACTTCTCGTCTAGCTTGTGTGGTCTGGACCGAATACATCTCTGGTATAGAGCTCCGGGTGTAGCACAAACCTCGCCTGGGGAGTATATCCTGATGATATGTCTGCATTCAAGGGATAGCTAGGCAGATCCGAGCCTCATTTGCGTAGCAGGCAGGAAGTGGACCAACATAACTTGGCCGCGGAGGAAGAACTGAAGCACTGTTTCTCGAGCTATGCAAAGATCCGTGCTGTGATTGTTGTTTCTGCCGCTACGTGCTAGATTTGGGGACCTTCGGTCTTTTGCGGTAATGGTAGGACTGTGTTGTTGTCGCTGAATTCACTGAGATGACTAACTGATGCTAACTCTGCCTGGATCATCGAAATACAAGTAACAAGTTGTGAGGGTACTACTACCAGACTTTGCCTCCCATAAACGCACCCTGAGCTGATTACTATCGTAAAGATTTACTTCATTGCAGCCCACATTTCAATAGCCGGTCTGCTATGGGGACTGGACACGTGTAAAGGCTTTCGCAGATGCGCGGCGTTGTCCTCACTCCCTCACCATGACAGGTTCAATTGGCGCCGTCACACAAATGGCACAGTTTGACGAGTCTAAAGGCCGCCTCTCAACGGGAACGCTGGGCGTATACGTTTCCTGCATACTACTCTCAGCCTCGATATCATCCCTAAGCAGTGGTTACGTGGCTGATTTCTTATCTCGCACATGTGCCATCATGATTCATTTTTGCACCTAGAGCCATGTTATCAGTCTCTGCGACCACCTCCCCACGTTGTTCTGTGCCCACTTGATCACTAGAGTTGGTCAAGGACAGAGCATACCCGTAGCCACTATGTTACAGATGCTCATCACCGTGGGCATCGTCGCTGGGTTCTTCATTGCATATGGCTCGTCACGACTTCACGGTAGCCTTGCTTGGCGTATTCTTTTTATTGTGGAGGCGCCTTATGGGATCGTTCTTGTGTTTTGGGTGCTTTCTGCACCACGCTCATAGCGTTGGCTGGTACAGCGAGGTCGCTTGGACGAAGCAAAGTCTGTGCTTCAAACATATAGGGACTCTGGCGGATGTTGAAGAGGAACTTCTGAGTATCAGGGGAAGACTTGAAGAGGAATGCACCCAGCAAGCATCATTCAATGAGTTGTTCGCGAAGAGGTATATCAGACGGAGTATCCTTGGTATCATTATCATGGCTTTCATGATATTCATGACGTTGTGTGGAGTATTACATTAGTACGTAAAAAGATCTTTTTAGTCTTTGCACCTACTCATTCACAGCGCAGATCGATACTGTACTATATTATGCACCAATCTACCGGCTCAAGGAGGTTTCCCATCTCAACGTGCATCCTTCCTGGCGTCCGACGTATCTGGTATCGTCAACTTGTTGCGTACCATCCCGGTCCAGTTGTGGATGGATAAATGGGGCCGAAAATTCCCTCTCGTCGGTGGCGGCATTGCAAAGACTCTCTGTTACTTGGTATCGGCACCCTTTATGCTATATGTGGTGCAAAAGCTGACGGCGAAGTTCGTATCAATGGGAGAGCTCCGCGATAGGCCGTTATCGTCTTGAATTACACATTCATCGGCGACTTTGCTTGGTCATGGACTGTGGTCAGCGTCCTTTCATCGGTCACGGATGCCTTTCAATCCAGAAGCCAGGTCGTCAAAATATGCGCATGTGAGATCATGCCAACACGTTTCCGTGCAAACGTGTACACTGTACAACAGGTGGATTGTATGTTCACGCACATAGTCCCAGGCGTCCAGCTTGCGAATTGGATGGTGAACTTCGCCATCGCCCTTACTGCTCCCATGCTCCTCCGTGCCTCCCCGAGTGGACTATATTTCTTGTTTTGTTCTGCAACATTTTTCACAAGTATTGTCTGTTACCTGTTCATGCCAAAACGAAGGAGAATGGCCCAGTAGAGATCGAGGAGCTGTTCGAAAAGAGAATGAAGCTTTCTGAGTCACAGCGCGACACCAAATCACCGCGTAGCACTTCTCTCTTACCCATCGGACACCGAGCGTTGACTTACCTGAACAGCTAAGCCCTTTTTGTATAAATCGCTGTCGATGTCGATCACTGATATTCAGTGATTTTACTATTTACAGTGAAAGCCATGAGCACTATTACTAGCAGGCATCAGCGGCACGTCAGAAAGGTCGAACAGTGACTACTGGAATACTTTATGGCCCAAGCCTCGCCTGGACAAACGACAGACGAAAGGCCAAGGGACTAACGTGGGTGACTTAGCATGCAACCAGAAGTCCGGGTGCGGCTGCGAAGTGGGGACAAACCATGATTGGTCTTATCTTCACAGTGACCCAAACTTGAAGGTGCTTTTAGCATATGTATGTATGTATGCCTTACATAGGGACGCGTACTGTGCAGCTGACCAGTCGTTACGCTGTGTTCAGCTGCTTGCCTACAAAACGGCACACAATGAAATTTACTTTCATGGCAAGACGAAGGGAAATTCACGTATTGATCCTAACCTAACCAATTTAAAAGATGCATGGAGATATATATCGGCTCGCCCCGCACGTTATGTTTCCACATTGGTAATAAATATGTCGTGTAGATCATCACATTCCATAACCGATTCTTGTGTCACGCGCTTCCGGGATCTGACCACTGCTAAAACTCTTCTAGCCCTCTTCGCATTTCTCTTCAACGTTTTCCTGTTTAATGGATGACTGGGTGCAGCGACTTCTTCGTACGCAAAAAGGTCTTTGTCTCGTTTAAGCCGTTTGGCATACAGGCTGTGGCAGCAGAACACGCTTCGGTTTGGCTTTTCGAGAGTTGTTTAGTTGCTTGCTGGAGACGGGGGAATGCCCCCTCTTCTGAGGTATACGAGCAGCTTCCTCAAACACCATCTCATATCCTTCAGAGTATCCTGGGAAGCCTCTTCCATGTTTACCTTTTCCGCATTTTGTTGGTTATCGAATAAGGCCCTGCATTTGCAGCCTCAAACAGACCGGCCAACTCGAGTGGCTTGGAGAATCCTGTCACAATTTTACCTGCCCAATATTCTCGGCACTGGGAACTATAATTTATACTCCCATCTCCGGCAATCCGAATCATCAATGGAATAAAAAGGTATGGGAATTTCTAGTGAGTCCTATTGAAGGAAATCTGTAGGCTACTAGAGGACGTGAAGTTACTTGGAAATTACTAATGCCAACTCGAGTCCAGTAGTACTATGTGTCGCAGAGCTTGGAGTGTGGCATATAATTCGCCTGTTCATTGAGGCAGAATTCTAGGACCACTTATAAATATGCCCTGAAGACGGTACTGCTCAGGTCTGCATTACGGGGATTGCTAGGCACCCTTAACGTGGCCGAGGAGAAAGAAGCATTGTTGACCCAGAATTATTTAATTATCCATCATACTTCTTAATACGAAGGATTGATCTGACACAGCATAGCGTGTAGGGCCCCGACTGGAGGCGTTGTCGGGCCCTGCAGGCAACAATCGCATGGTCACCATAAGTCCGGTTAGGTGCAATCAATGTTATTGAATTTGTGTCGTTCCCCAATCACAAGGTTCACTAGTTCATTCACTGTAGGTCAGTATGTTCTGTTGTGTGATGGTATAATATTTTCACCATGTTCAACTATAATATAAATTCAGATTTAAAAAGGTACCGATCTTCGTTCACATCGGAGTCGGGAACTGACACCACTACGATTCAAAGTATGGCATGCTACGGCGGCCGCCTGTCGTTGGTGATCGTAGATGTGATACTCCGAGATAGCCAAATATCGCGAATTCGAGTATGTATGTTCTTATGGCATCTGAAGCTACTTCATGGGGTTCCAAAATCCAAATACGGGCCCTCGGTGATACACATACGTATATGAAGTAGATAAACTTGTTTAGGAACTCTTCGGAACGCTGCGAAGACGTGTTGATCGAAGTTGATTCTTGCGCCGCCCGCTCTGTCTGGCCGCATCAGAACTACAAGGTTTCGCTGAACGGCCTTATCACCCGCAAGATGGCACACATCTCGTGCCACGCAAATCCTCCCACAAAGCTTCTGAACCGAGAAGGTCCGATAACGAGGGATGACGCCACAAGCTTGATGACCTGTGTCCATCCATAACTATTGAAAAAGTAAGAAAACTGCTCGCAAGCTTACCAGATACAATTCTGACTCTAAACAGCAGTGACTAGACGTCTAGTCGAACGCAGTCAGATGTAACAGGACAAGAAGAAGCTGGAAACCAACTGCTTCCTAGAGAACGGCGGGATATTCTTCTGCTTTTCGTACGGCGTGGGGAAGAAGTTCAACAATGTTTTCGCGCTGCGTTCTTCGTGTTGCAAAACCGTTTCAAGGCGGAGAATGATTCGTTCTTCTTCGAGCGGGAGATTGTCCTATTATTGGTCCTTTCAGGAGTGCTTTAGCTGTCCATTCGCCTGTCGGCGGAGAGTCGACGCGCAAGATATTTGGACCTTCATTGCCCCTACCCATGCCCCGCGGTTGTCGAGGCTCCCAGGGTAAGTTTGCAACGGGTGGGTCCGCACGGTGTTACGTTAGTCTCCTCAAAGACTCGAGAGGAAAATTGTTCCCTCTCGCCTCTGATATTACGTGTATGGAGCGAGCTGACTCGTAAAACAATGACAGTATTAAGGCCGGCGTGAGGGTACACCAGAGAAACACCTCCTTTGCCCCTCATAAGCGCACCCTCAATTACTATGGTATCCACCATCGTAAAAATTTACTTCATTGCAGTCCACACTTCAATAGCCGGTCTGCTATGGGGACTGGACACAGGTAAAGGCTTTCGCAGATGCGCGGTGTTGTCCTCACTCCCGCACCATGACAGGTTCAATTGGCGCCGTCACACAAATGGCACAGTTTGACGAGTCTATAGGCCGCCTCTCAACGGGAACGCTGGGCATATACGTCTCCTGCATCCTACTCTCAGCCTCAATATCATCTCTAAGCAGTGGTTATGTTGCTGATTTCCTATCTCGCAAATATGCCATCTTGACTGGCGGGCTCATTTTTGCACTTGGGGCTGTCCTATCAGCCTCTGCCACCACCACCCCCATGTTGTTCTGTGCCCGCTTGATCACTGGAGTCGGTCAGGGCCAGAGCATATCTGTGGTTACCATATATCTTTGTGAATTGGCACCTCACAGGATCCGTGGCACCGTAGCTACTATGTTACAGATGCTCATCACAGTGGGCATTGCCGCTGGGTTCTTCATTGCATATGGCTCGTCACGACTTCACGGCAGCCTTGCTTGGCGTATTCCTTTTATTGTCGAGGCGGCTTATGGAATTATTCTTGCGTTTGGGATGCTTTTCGTACCACACTCACCGCGATGGCTGGTGCAGCGGGGTCGCTTCGACGAAGCGAAGTCTGTGCTTCAAACATATAGGCACTCGGCGGATGTTGAAGAGGAACTTCTCGGTATCAGGGGAAGACTTGAAGAGGAAAGCACGCAGCAAGCATCATTCAGTGAGTTGTTCGTGAAGAGGTACATCAGACGGAGTATCCTGGGTATATTTATCATGGCTTTCATGATGTTATGTGGAGTAGGCAAAAAACTCCTCTCGTCTTTGTGCTTACTCACTCGCACCGCAGATTGATGCTGTACTATATTATGCACCCATTCTATTCTCTCAAGCAGGTTTCTCGTCTCAACGTGCATCCTTCCTCGCGTCAGGCGTATCTGGTATTGTCAACTTGTTGTGTACCATCCCGGCCCAATTGTGGATGGATAAATGGGGCCGCAAATTCCCTCTGGTCGGTGGCGGTATTGCAATGACTCTCTGTTACTTGGGCATCGGTACCCTCTATGCAATTTATGGTGAGAAGGCTAACGGTGAGGTTCATATCAACGGGAAAGCTCCGCAATGGGCCGTTATCGCCTTAATCTACATATGCATCGGCAACTTTGCTTGGTCGTGGGCTGTGGTTAGCGTTCTTTCACCGGTTACAGTTATCTTTTTAATCCAAAAGTCAGGTCTTTAAAATATACGCATGTGAGATCATGCCAACACGTCTTCGTGCGAAAGCGTGCGCTCTACAGCAGGTGGGTTTTATGTTCACGCATACAAGCCCAGGCTAACCGATGCGGCCATCCAGCTTGCGAATTGGCTGGTGAACTTCGCGGTCACCCTTACTGCTCCCATGTTCCTCCGTGCCTCTCCGAGTGGCCCATATTTCTTGTTTTGTTCTGCGGCATTTTTCGTTAGTGTTGTTTGTTACCTGTTCATGCCCGAAACGAAGGAGAAAAGCCTAGAAGAAATTGAGGAGCTGTTCGAAAAGAAAATGAAATCTTCTGAATCACACCTCGACACTAAATTGTAGTGTAGCACTCCTCTTTACTCAGCGGACATCGTGTTGACTTGCTTGTACAGCTAAGCCTTTTTGTAGAAATCGCTATCGATATTGGATCGAAAGCCATGAGTGCCGTTAATAGCAGGAGTCAATCGCACGTCCGCAACGTCGAGCAGTGATTACTGGAACATCTTATGGCCCTCACCTAAGCTTCGCCTGGACAAACAACGAACAGGGGCCAAAGTGACCCAGGTGACCCAGCATTCAACCAGAAATCCAAGTTCGGCTGGGAAGTGAGGACAAACCATGATTGGCCTTACCTTCACAGATGTACCAAAACCGTGGCGCCTCACAAATTGAGATACACAATTTCATATAAAGACACGTCGGACCGCGCAGCTGACCAATCGTCACAGTGTGTTCAGCTGCTCGCCTGCAAAATGGCAGACAGTGAAATTTACTTCGACAGTGCCATGGCAAGACGGAATTGTGTTGATCCTAACCAAAGTAAAGCTGCGAACAGTGCACGGAGGTATACGTCCTACGCATGTTATGTTTCCACACCAGCAATAAATGTGTCGCGTAGATCATCAACTTCCATACCGGACTCTTGTACCACAGCATTCCGGGACCTAGTCGCTGCTCTTCTAGCCCTCTTCGCGTCTCTCTTCAACGTTTTCCTGCTTAATGGGTGACTGCGCGCGGCCGCTTCTTCGTATGCAGAAAGGTCTTTGGCTCGTCTAAACCGCTTCGGGACACGGGTTGTGGCAGCAGAAAACGCCTCTGTTTCGGCTTGTGAGAGTCGTTCGCTTGCTGGAGACGGGGAATGCCTCCTCTTCTGAGGTACATGGGCAGCTTCCTCAACTACCATCTCAGATCCCTCACAGTGTCCAGGGACTATCGAATCCTCCTCCATGTTCACCTCTCCCGCATTCGGTTGATTATCGAAGGCACCTGCATCAGCAGCCTCAAACAGGCCTGCTAACTCGAATGGCTTGGAAAATCCTGTCACAATTTTTACCTGTCCAACGTTTTCAGCGCCGGGAGCTATAGTTCCATTTCCGGCACTTTGGATCGTCGAGGGTACAGATGATGGGTGAACGGTCGGCGGAGTCGAAAAGTATGGGATTTTCTGGTGATTCCAATCCATTAGGATCTGTCGAGCCGCTGCTAGGATATCAGGCGTTCCACCCTACTTGTATGTGAATTTCAATGTAACCGTGCAGTAGATGCCATACCTACCTTGAGTAGTCGTCCACTGCTTAGGGCATGCATGGTGAGGAATTCCAATGTGGATGAAAACTGTGGAAGGTTATAGATTTTTCGCAATACTTCGTGTTCAGTACGTGCAAGGATTTCCTCCACTGTAGTCACGCCAAGTTGGCTTATGGTAACCTTGCGATGCTGATAGCCACCTACCGACGGCAATTGGATCTTGGATATCCTCGACTTTGACCACATTACGGAGTAACACGCTGCCCTTTTGTCGTTGGCTTCCACCGCCCTCATGGTCACCTTCGTCGAATATGACACCAGGTGAGTCAATGACCTTAATCCCACGCTCTAGCTGTACAGTTTGAAGCTCCTTCGTGTGGCCAGCTTGCGCCGCAACTGCACAGACCTGATAAAACACAACTGCTGCTCAAAGGGAATGGCATAGTGTATGCATAAATGACTGACCTTGGAACGTTTAAGTGAGTTTATAAGGCTGCTTTTACCGACATTGGGGAACCCAACGACACCAACGGTGACACTCTGTGCCGACGGTTTGTAAGACTTGAGGAGTCGTAGAAGGGCTGGGGTAGTCGCAGAGGACAGGTTAGACCTCTGATTAGACGAAGTAGAGCGGAAGGGAAGGGTAGGAGTTGAATGCCGCAGATGTCGCAACCACTCTTGGGCATTTTCCCGAGGGACGAGATCTACTGAATAATTGAATCAGGCGCAAGAGACTCTTGGTTATCACATTTTACCTATCTTATTCAGCACAAAAACAAGTTTTTTGCCTTCATTTTCGCGCCTTCTAACTTCTTCTTCCACAAGTTGACTCCTGCATCCTTCGGGATCGCGAGCATCGAGGACGAGGATAACTATGTCGCTTTCGTCTACCACTTTGTGAAGTGCTCGAACATAATGTCTCCTAATTTGCTCCCCGGTCTTCTGGGACGGTGTAGAGCCAGGGGGTTGGTAGCCTGAATCCTGTGCTACCTCAGAGGCAAGCTTTGCGAGCGAAGTGAGCGTTGGTTCAGAAGCCATCACAACGTCGGGATCAAGACGAGTTGGTGGCAATGTCTTTGAGTAAGGAATGAGCGATCTACCCGTTTACGCACTTCATGACACCATACCTTGTGCTTTTCCGCATTTCTAAGCTTGAGATCAGGAAGTTTTGGAACGCCGGGTTCCTTCTTTAGTTCTGCATAGTGCGTATAGCTGTCTTGCTCTTGGCCAAAGTGCAGAGACAAGACTTACTGCTTCGATGTGGTACGGCTGATTTGTGCGATTCTGGTGTGTGGCTTAACTAGGGGCCTATGCATTAACAGAGCCTTACTTTTTCTACCCATCCTGGAACGTCCGTTTGGAATGTTACCGATGAATGATATCTGATTGTCACTGGTGAAGACTTAATTTATTAGGCGTCGTGGAAAAGAAAATGCTTTTTGTCTATTCACATTTCCATGATACAGTCAGCGACAGCAAGCACGCCAGGAGTCTCCATCGTACTTCCTACACAAACTCCCTGTTTTCGCAGTGAGCATACCCGCCTGCAACCCGTTGCCCAAGTGGCGAGCAGTTTCTGTGCTCATACGTTTCACATCGAAGTTTAGCTAGTTTGTATCAGAGTGTCCAGTTATCATGGGTATTCAATTCCCGTTGCAAGAGTCAAAGCTAATCTGTCGAGTCTAGACTATGTCGTGTATATGTTCGACGCAGAAAGAAGAACACGGGCTCGCGTCAACCAATCCATCTAGAGTTGCTTAGACCATCCATGCGCATATCTGGCCAGAACATGTCAAGAAAGTGCTCCGATCGATGCATGCACACGTCAGAGCCGATTCTTGAAGCTAGCATAGGACGTACCTCAGATTTCAGGATTGACATCATGAAATTGGGCACATAAGGAATCAAGCAAGTACTACACGGCCACCCCGTAGACACAATCAGGTTTACGTTGACAGGGACGTAAGTCTGACGTCTGTCAGACTGCAACCAGACACTTCATTGCACACATTGTGTTCGACAGCGACTGATGGTGATTAATATCAGCTCTAAACGTCACTTGAGGCAGACTTGAGGTAGAATTATATGCAGATGCAATTTTCAACCCGGCCTTCCCGTCACGCTCCCGATTTCGTCCGATCATTGATAAAGTAAGAAAACCACTATTATTCACATATTCGCGCTACAGACGCAAAACACATAGCACGCTATACGCATGTATTTCCATACACAAGTCAGTGTGTAGATTATTACCATACAAAAGAAAAGAGTAGGCAAGGGGTTTGTCATAGCATCTAGAAGTAATCGCCCAAAAGGGCTTCGGCGTTGTTTGAGGCGAGCGATTTGTCGCTACTATTGCTGTGAGCGGGGCCAATGGGTTGCCCCGTGCGAGACGTGCCGTGATGTACGGCGGTACTAGGCAACGCGCGGGCGTTGGATGTAGTAGCCGGAGTGGCAGGCTCTGTGTACATGCTGGGGAGCGCCTGTAAAATAGATCCAGAATTCTTGCCATAGCGTGCTTGATCCGAAAGGACGATCTCGTTGAACAACCTTCACAAGGATGTGTAGATATCAGTGATCCGTCAATCGTTCCAGAGTCAAGGCACTCACCCGCGCCATTTATCATTCTTCATGTCCTTTCCGTACCGCTCAAAATCCTTGGCGAACGCCCGGTCAATTGCACTCCAGAAGTCACGGCCCCCTTTCACTCTACCGGGGGGGGCCTTGCCGCTCCCTGACTTGGCACGTTTCGCAGGCGGTTCGCTCGTAGATACATCCATTCCTGCTTCTCCGCCGGCCCCTTCTTCGCCACTTTCGTTACCACTTTCGTCATCCGCAGCTGTCCCCGCAATGTATTGATGTGCCTCACACAATCTGTTTCATAAAATGTAGTACGACACCGCAGTCTGGTACTTGGTACTACTAGTAATCGTCTGCAGGCTCGCGTACGCGAATGGATCAAGACATGGACGCATCTGAATACAAGTCGACAGGGCGCTTGCTGAAGTAGGAATCAATACCCAGGAGCCGTTGCCCCGTAATTTGGTTTGGCACCGGCGGGATCCGCGACAGGTGCAGCAGCAGCAGTAGCACCACCTTGAAGAGGTTCGTATTTCCCACTTCCGACGTCTGATTGTTCAAATCAGTACTACGAATATCGCATCATGGAAACAAATTTTGACGTACAGCGGTACTGTCCATATCCGTATGTCTCCTCGGCCTTTGTCCTCTTGTATATGAGCCAAAACGCGTGCTGTATCTCGTCAGTATTCTCAATTTTTTATAGCATGCAAGTAGCACGTACGAGATGACCGGGGATATATCCCAAGCTACATAAAACACGGCCATCAGTTGAGGCCCAGGAGTGGGGATAAGAAAGACCAACGCACATTGTCAGCAGTACATTAATGAGAAGGTCACAACTGCATCCTGTCATGAATGCTACCGCTGCCGGTGGAAATATGATAGCGACCTACATGGGGTCATTACTTTCAGTCAAACAAGTGTATGAGTCAAGAGCCACGCTTACGATGATGAGAAGCACAGTGGAGCCACGCATTGTGAAGGAATCGAACTATATTTTCTGAGAGCCAGCTCTGTCACCCTGCACTGTCCTGCGTGAGGGACGACTTACCTTTTAACTTCTGAAGAAAGAGAAAAGAGAGAGAGAGAGCTGTGATGGGAATCCGCAGGGTCACCCGCCTCATTAAAAGGTATGGCAGGCACCACTGGAGCCTGAAGTCACCTGGACCCACACCCTATGACATCATCATCCACCGTCATACACGCAATATGTCACAGTGCTCATCTAAACTTACATCCCACAACGCGAGAATGGAAAAGAAAAGAAGTTTTACGATAAGGGAATACAAAAAGTCATTATGTAAGCAAGGACGGGGACAAACCAAGCACTTAACAGTCAGTCACTGTCTGCTTTAATAGCGTCGTCATCCAGGAGCACAACCCAACATGAAACAGGAGAAGAAAAGAGGTATTATACAGAGAAGAACGGCTGCTCATTAGTATGGTTTGATTGCTGATGCCCTTGCGCAAACGGGTTATTGGCCCCAGTCCCGGTCTTTTGCAGAGCAATCCGACCAGCTTGAGTCTGACCGTACCGAAGCATGCCAATGTTTCCGAAAGTGTCTTGCCCATCGTCACGATTGGCCAGCAGATTTGCGAGATGAGAGTGCTCCTGGTCGGTACGCGTTGGACCCCTGTTCGGGTCGCTGGCACTTGAACCATCCGTCCTGGACGAAGCAGATGAAAGTGGCGGTGCCGGAGAGGGTGTCGAAGCGTATGAGGGTGCAGCAGAGTTAGAATATGTACCCTGTAGGTTGAAAACGGGTCCATTGCTGCCGTTGGCTGGTGTGCTAGATGCTGGGGCTGGGGACACCGAGGGCGCGAACGGATTGTTCGATCTAAAGACGGAATTAGCTATAGGTGCACGCAACATATAGATGATAACTAACCCGAATCCTGTAGGCTGGGCAAATAGCGGTTGTTGGGTTTGATGGGCTTGATGTTGGGCTTGCAGTGCTTGTTGCTGCCGCAACCACTCCTCCTGCTGCTGCTGTTGTAAAAGTGCCTGCTGTTGCTGAGCCTGCATCTCCTGTTGTTGGCGTAGCCATTCTTGTTGTTGCCTCATATATTCAGCCTGGGTAGCCAAGTTTGAAAAATAAGCGCGCGAGCGATGGGTAAAATACTAACTTGCATTGCCTCTTGTTGAGCGTGCTGTTGGTATGGGTTGAAGGACGTAAATTGTGGTTGCATAGTGTATTGGGGTTGAACTGTGAATTGTGGTTGTAGTTGAGGCTGGGGTTGGAGCCCAGTAGCATAAGGGTTGGGATCGAGGAATGGGAAGGGGTTATTTGAGTTACTGGTAGGAGTCGGTCTGACGAAATGCGTTATATCAGTTACGATGTCACGAATCAAGCACGTCAGGCTCACAATTGGGCCTGATCGTCGAACAAGGCAGCTGCATTAGAGGCCTCCACTGCCTTGTTTCTCTTCATTTCCTCCTCTTGACTAAGCCTGATCGCAGTCTCCAAGTCGTGATCCTCTGTTGTTCGAGTCTGCTCTTCAGCAAGTGACCGTTTAGAGGCCTCAATAGCCCGTCGAAGATCGTCTTCATCCTTGTTGTTGGCGGTACGATTCTTGCGGGGAGGTTGACCACCAGACGATCTTCTGGTAGAAGGCTCTTCCTCTTCATCGTCATATCCAGGAGTTCCCCGCAGCATTCTATCACGCATATTAGCTCTGCTGCGGCGCTCTTCCCGGAGTCGGCCAGCGTCGGCCAGCAGATTCGTTATGTCCTTGGCCTTCTGTCGCACATTTGCGCCACAATCCTTGCCATCCTCGTCGACGTATTGAAATTCCTTGAGAGTCTTGATGATATATAGGTTGTCTCTAAAGTAAAGGACGACGTTTTCGGAACCGGCATGGAGGAGGTAGTCAAGCACGGTGAGCGACTGGAGTAAAATAGTCATAAATGTCCTTCAAAACGGTGTATCGAATTACCTTGAAGACGTGTCTCCAGTTCTTACCCTTGTCGTTGAGCCGCTTATCGAGCATCTCCATGATCTCTATAAAGTCATTCCTGTATTCCGTGTAAGCAGCTGATATCCATTTTTTGTGCACCGGATGAGGGAAACACACTGATTGTAGGTTAGCTGGGCAAGTTCGTTCATCTGTGTTCCCGAGGGGCCCCATGGATCGTTCGAAGTAGCATCACGAACTTTGGCTTGCGTGTCTGAGTACCCCTTGGTATAGTTTTTGGCGATCCGCAGAGCACCCTTTCCAAAATGCTGCAGCGACATCGGCGCGCTGGACGTGAACCACTTTGAGTTCTGTCGCTGCCTGTCGTATAAGTTGGTTTTGTCCGGTCGGCTAGGTTGCGAAGATGAGAAACAAGTTGGGGGTTACTAACAACTTTGTGGTCACACCTGCGCAGTACGTCGTTTTGCCTTTAGTGAGCTTCTAAATCCGAATAGTACAGCACGCCGATGGTGAAGCGGTTATCATGCTTGCCTTCCAAGCAAGCGGCAGGGGTTCGACTCCCCTTCGGCGTAATTTTTTTATTTAAAAAACTACTTTCTGTAGCATCGTGACGACTCCCTCGATTTTACACTTGACGTGTTTATCTTCAGGCTATTTTACTAACTGATTATCTACTGTAGTGTACTGTGTGAATGGTCGATGCTGACGTAATCCCTCATAGATAAAGCAGGTGCCAAGTGACGAACCTTCAAGACGACACAAGTCATGTCCAGCGGAAACAGACCAGCATCGATTTGGAATAGGCAGTCTGGTCCACGTGTAGGGAGAATTGGCGATTGGGACGGTGGCGACGGTAGCTCAGCTCCACCTCGGTACGTGGGTTTACTTCGCAGCGGGCGCTACTCACTAAGAAGCGCCGAATCCTTAAGGTCTGGCGCACCTGGTCGATTAGCAACCCTCTCCTCTTTATCATCCTCACGACCAGCACGCCCCCAGCAACCCAGCGATGACGAAGATGATGAAGGTCCGGATAAAGCAGGTGAAAATTGGTTCGCAGGTGGGGAACGAAGGTATGGTTCTGTCTATTCGGCGGTACCACTCTATTCAACTGAGAAATTTAGCGGAATCGCCGTGCAGAACCCCGGAAGTCGTGACACGGGCCCAAGGGTAGTCCAAGATATTCTGAGGCGGGCCGCCGAGTATGTATCTTGAAGCATATTCATTTTCGGTTTCTTGTTTACGGTTTCGGAGAACGTCTGGGGATCGCACCTCCCAACCGGCCCGTGGCGAATCTCCCTCGTTGGCGTTTCGCGGGGGTGGGCACACTCTAGGAAGCGACGAGGTCGA